>JAQFYE010001222.1:0-24737 GCA_034694305.1 Protaphorura glebata | reverse complement strand
TGGGCTCTCCAACACTCAAGCCCCTAAACCCTCACGCCTCTTCAGTACAACTGCTGGTTCCAACTGCCTTACCTACCGTACTGTAAAACGACGCTGCCAATTCGTTTTCGTTAATTAGCATGGCAAGGGTTCTCAATCCGTCTACAAAAAATAAAGTCGCGGCCCGGCCCTTCTGTTCGAGAAATACGTCGGCCCGGCCCGACACACCAGATTCTCCTTCCGGCCGGGCCATTTTCTAGGGCCAGCCCGACCCTTTTACATCTCTACCCCTTACTAAAATGCATTTTAGTCTATTTATTTTACGGTTAAAATATTTTAAGGCCTGCGTCTTGGCCCGGCCCGGTCCTCGTACCCGGAAAATTCGTCCGCCCGGCCCGGCTCGACCTTTGATAGTTATTCCTGGTTTTCGGCTGTCCAGTTCGGCCCGGCCCTTTTACACCTCTACTATGTGGTACTAAGTGCTCACACTGAGGAACGAACTCCGTATTAATGGCATTGTAAATGAGCACACTCACCACCACCACTACGGTTATTATATTGGTTACTATACTGAGCTGTTTGGGCTATGGAACTTTATGACATTAATAAAAAATTCTCTGACTCTGACTCTGACTCTGACACTGTCCTGTCCTGTCTCGGACTTTAGTTGGGGGATAGTTAATTTATTTTATTGCGGTCAAGAATTTTTGCTTACGCTGTTGTCAACATACGAATACAGGATACGTATTTCTGCCTGTCAAATTCTGGCTTGTATGTACCAGCGCGGAGAAAAGAATCACTTCAGACTTCGATGAACTCCCCGCAAATGCATGATACCAGAGTGCAATTCTTGCTACGTTGTTGCACCTAACGTGTCGCACTTCAATAAACCCAGATTTCATGACTAATTATGTTTTTGATATCGGCATATAGCACCGTACATTAATAATTGGACTTCTCTTGTAATTCATTCAAATTTTTCTCAATTTCTTAGGTTGGAAAATATTTTTGTAGCTTCCGTCAGAATCACGTTAGTTTAACGAGTTTAACTATAATTATAAGAATATTTTCACTTAATATTCGAAATCTTTGTCAAGGTTTGTCAACTGTAAATTCATATACTGCCGACTTGAGATACAGGGAGTTCAAAACCAAGGGAGACGGAAAAGTACAATTCAAAAATTTCTCAAGGCTGTAGAAGATACATCCGAGGAGCTTTTTGGAGCACACAAACAGAGGTAGAATTGAATGATGATGAATGATGGGTTCACCATTTATTCACTTCAGTGTTTGTTGCATTACAGTTTTTCAAAACACACTAGCACTAATATGTGAAATAGGATAGAGGCTTAAGGGAAAATAAAAAATAAAGTATACATTTAGACAGGAACAAATAGTAGTCATAAAAGGTGAAAATCGAATAAGGTTAGTATTCAAAAATGCATACCAGCAGTCGTTGGTCGATAATATGCGTTTTACTAGCGTGTACTGAAGATTGAAGCAGTTGTTGCCAGAACTTCCTAAAAAGTTTACCATCCGAGCACGTCTCAACTCACCCCGCGAACACGACTCCGATCGAAGCTCGTGTGCTTTAATAGTTAGCGTACTTTTAGAGTTAGAGTCCAAAGAGCTTCACATATAATTATACTTATTAGGCTACTAATCCACAAGCCAAGACCCAAATGGGTGCCTTTGGCCAAAACTGATAAAGAAATATATCCCGCCTTGTATTTAACTGTTACTAATTGAACATACGTCACAGATATGAAGGCTGTACATTCTTCCCTGGGGATGAGGAGGACGTCAGAAAACAAATGTCAACTTACGAAACAGAATCTATGAAGTATGTTTATCAGTAAATAAATAGTACCCAAAGATGTATGACCTCGTCCACACCGAATAACTTATCTAATGACTTTGACTACCATTCCAGATTCAGATTTATTCAATGTAAATTCGTTAGACGTGACAGTACATTCATTGAAAATATAGTTCGAAAACTAAGGAAAATATTTGGAGTTGTTTTCGAGCTGAATTACGTAACAGGTAAGTGCATTTTTATTAACAATTGCGTTAGAGTATGAATCTACTAAAGAAGATTGTTGTTTTTGTTTGTGTTGAATTACGTTCATCAACTCTAACGTCCATTATTCGTAGGTGCTGCAGAAATTGTAGGACGAAAATTCAAAATTAAAGACATCCCTGAAATTGTAAAACATGTCGTGGAAATGATTCAAGACGACTGATTTGATCAATATATTTCACGTATTCTATCATTCCATTTTATAAACACATGCAGTACCGATACGGCTGTAAGCGTCCTGGTGGAAATTCAAGTTATCCCATATCATTTCTTGACTTACCAGCTCCGTGTATAGTATTTGTTGATCGTTTTTGTCAGACATGTTTGTGTATTCAATTCGCTTACTCACCTTCAGGGTTTTAATATTAATGAAAATGCAAGGTAATTGATGCAGGATTATTTTATTTTTTATTTCTTATGTTGCCGGTTTTTTAATATTAAGAAGTACCAGTTAGTTATTCACATGTGCTGCTTTAATTGGCTCTAAGCCGACTATATAGACCAGCCTCGGTATATAATTATCAATCGTAATTACTTTCCGCATCGAAAGCCAACGATAGATTTTGCTGGATAAAAAGTTGGCCAAACCTCAATTTGTTTTTATTAATTAGTGTATACGCGCGTTTAAGGCTCGGATCAGATAAGATAATGGACTATCTGATCAGATAATCATCTTATCTGATCTGACTGTTTCATATCAGATCAGATATCTGATATCTGATCAGAAGTTTCGGATCGGATGATCGGATTGATCTGAATCTGATATCCGATCTGATATCTGATCAGCTCAGATCGAATATCAGATATCAGATATCTGATATCTGATATCTGACATGAATTCTATGACTTTCAGCAGTATTTAAACAAATATTGACGGGAATATTTATGTGGTCCGATCCGATCTGATCTGATATCCGTCAGAAAAAAATCGGGGCCTATCCGATCTTATCTGAAAATATCAGATCGGATAAAAATTATCTGATCCGTATCTGATCTGATCTGATCTGATATCTTATCCCAATTATCTGATCTGATCCGAGCCTTACGTGCGTTATACATGTCTGTTCATACAGCTACTGAGGGCTGTTTACAATGTTTTTACTAAACTAGTTGACTGAAGTAAGAATGGAAAAATAAAATCTTATTTTCAAGCCGGTTCGACTTTGTGTCTAAAATTCTTTTCATCTTAATCAAACGAAGAGACAAATCACATATTATATAATCTCTTGACTTGATTTGATTTGATTTATTTAACTGTCAGACCGATTTCACATACGTGTTCTTTAAGCCACGGGGACAGACTACTCACTAATTAAAATGAAATAACTATACATACATGAAATAACTAATTAACACGTGAACAAAATATATCTATTAAGACATCAACACATCAAAGTTAACGCATGTGGAGTCAAGCTACTGATGTTCTGCGATTCAGTGTAAGAAGTTTATTATTGTTATGATTCTTATTATCAAACATGGTCCTCTTGTTTACAACAGTTTATTATGAAAAGACTGACCAAACAAAAAAATCCTTTATCTATCTATCTATATACGTATTAAAAGTTTTGTAACAGCGAAATGTCGTTATATGTACAATCGACATATTATAGATATTTGGCTGGACAACGAACGTAGCAGGTATAACCAAAGCTGGCTATACGTATCGGTTTTGGTTTCTTATTTAAATCTCGAGAATTTCTGATTTACAATGCAAAACCAATAATGCCCGACCGATCCGAGAACTAAAGACATGGTCTAGCAAGTTCCCCAAATTCCATTTGTGAGGACAGGGTTAACTCTTTATTCTTTTTCATAGAGAATTTCTAGAAAAATAATAAGTATGCATGCATATACGGTTGCTTTAGTTGGACGGACGTTTAGGAAGAATGGACAGATAGATTCAATATTGAATTGGTTTGGTTACCTAGTGGCGGTTCTTGAATCTTTTGGGCTAGGGGTCAGGGGCCAGGTAATACATGATTTCAAGCCTCACGAATATTAAACGTTTCGATGTCACGATGTCAGGCCTAGCTCGATCTTAGGATAATGAAAGAATCTCAACCAATTCTTTACATGACAAGACATCGGCCTGCTCCAACGTAGCCAAACTACAACATTTTTATTACTTTTAATTAATATTTTTATCTTGGGCCGGGTGTGCCCTCGTCTATCTCGAACCACGACTGGGTATACAGAGAGTATGTAAAAATACAAGGGGATTATTAGTTAGCATGGATTTGTTCCGGATCAAAACGGATACATGGATAAGACTATTCGACCATGAGAGGGCAGAGGGATCACAAAGGTCTCACGCAGTGAGGCGTTTTTCCTCTTGATTGGGTCACGCGAGAAGGTGGGATTTGACGAGAGTCTCTCATTTCCCTGAGAACGTAAATGCGGTAGGTTCCAAAAAGGAGTAATCTTTGTTTTGTCCCCAGTAATTCTCAGTCTGATACGAGGATGACTTGGATGACTCGACGAGTTGGTTTCATTTAACCAAAGGGTTACCGACAACCAACGACAATAATGCAACCGACGCTGTAAAAATTCGTTATTTCTTTCAATTTTATAGAACTTCACTTCTCAACGTCATTTTTCTTTGGCATAAAATCCGAACCTGGAACGACGTTCGCCGTAAGGCATGTAACTTCGTCTTGAATTTTCGATTTGACCTACGGAAGTCACCTGACCCCCACCTTCCTCCAATATCTAGTCCACTTAGACCGGATTCGTTATAAGCATGTCTATTCAGTTTTCACACTCTGCACTTCTGCAATGCATATAAGTACAATATATCATCATCACAAGATATCTTCGGGAGAGTTCGTTCAAGACGTCACCACGGTGAAGCATTAGGGGCTGCCTGTAAAATTATGCTACATATAGCGGTGGGCTGAATGAATAATTCGAGTTCATTTCCTTGTCACTTCGCAAAATTGCAAGAAAAATACAAGTACTATTGTGTTATCGGATTGAATTTTCTTCTGCAATACACATACAAAAGTATGTTAATTTTTTGTCTTACGATTATAACACAAATCAATAATAATAATAGTAATTATAACTATACAATACACCTCTACAATACGACCGAATTTAGAAAATGTTAAACCAATTGCTCCAAGCCACAGTACACCATGTCTAATGGGAGTTAACTTATCACTTAAGAAAGGACATCAGCCCTTCTTATCCCTCCCTTCTGGAGTTGTTCCCAGAACCCTTAAGTGGTATCCGTATCCCCACCCCTCTCCCACTTGAAAGTACAGTATACCCAGAAAACAAAATGACTGTAGCCTGTGCATATCCATTAAGTCATCTGTTCTATCAAACAATATGTAAATAAACCGTCGTAAGACGCAGTATCTATGTCTCCGCACTCCGTAGCTAAATGGAGACCTAGGTCGGGGTCACCCCCTGACACCCACTTTTTATTGCATTTATACATATTTCTGACCATTCTGAGCAACTTTGAAAATTTGACCTCTGGTGACCTGGGTCGGGGTCACCCATTGACACCCACTTTTTGTTGCATTTATTCACGTTTCAGACCGCTCTGAGTAACTTTGAAAATTTGACCTCTGGTGACCAGGGTCAGAGGTCACCTGGCGAGGTCATATTTACATTAGGTAATTCTTGTGACCTCGTGTACCTACCCTGAAAATTTCGTTGAAATCGGTCAGCCTTTACTCT
Source organism: Protaphorura glebata (assembly GCA_034694305.1). NCBI lineage: Eukaryota > Metazoa > Arthropoda > Collembola > Poduromorpha > Onychiuridae > Protaphorura > Protaphorura glebata. The sequence continues at coordinate 18,982 of JAQFYE010001222.1, read as the reverse complement.
ATGAAAAGTCGATGAGTGTCGGAAATTGTGAGGCGTGTGAAGTGAGGAAATTAGGACGAATAGTAGGTTGGTTTTGGACCACCCTGTATATTGTTTGTGTGCCTTCATTGATGCAGGTAGCGCCTTCTGGTGCAATGTAAGCTTGAGATCCCTTGAATAGACATGTTTCATAGCACTTCTTCTTGTGAATTTTCCTACTGAATAGGCTTTTTATAATAATTATTATGAAAGGATTTACACAGCACCGAATGTAAATTCGTATTTGATTTGGTATTTGTATTAACCTGATTGATTTATACGAGGTAGCTGGAGGTTTAATTCCAAAGTTCAACTACAAATCATAATATCTCATCACATAAACTTAGTATTTTGAGCTCTCGATAGAGAAACATATAAGTATTGCCAACATTTCGGGGAAAAGTTGGGCTGCTGTTACGTAGGTGTTTAATATTCAGAAGGCAAATAAAGAACCAAAGTATTAAAATGAAATACCCGGCATATATGAGATTTAATTAGTTTGGTTTAATGAAGAGACGTAAACGCAAATATTACTGGTTGGAGCATAGGGAAGGGAGTGCATACAACATAATACTAGTACGTGCTTGTCGTTTGAGATTACTTCGCCCACTCAAGCACGATAACGTATGTCTATTTGGCTTCCACGAAAATCCGACCAGATAAGTAAATCTTTTCCGGAAGCACATAAGAGTTTTTGTGTTTACGGGTAATTTCAAATATTACGGTCCTTATTAATCCAAGAATTAACCCAAGAAATCTCGAAGCTCAGACGTCCTTATACTCAGTAATCACGATGGAATATGCCAAGGGATATTGTATTTTGGGGTCCAGATTTCGGCCACCCAGTATCCGGAGATGCTATTCAATTTATTGCAGATTATTTATGACGAAAACGTTAAACGTCATGAGTCGTAAAGATCAGCGAAAGAAATTTTGGTCCAGAGAGCTCCAAACTTGGAATATTTTTGGCGGAAGAAAGAAGGTGCCGATAGCTTCAGTCTTGCCGTGTGTATTATGTGCAAGCCAATTAAATGTGACTTTGATTCCGAATTCTTCAAATCTTTGTTCAAATCAAACTCCGGAGTGCACCACCTCGACCTCGACATGCGGTCAGCTTCACAATTACATCGAAGTATTTCTCCAAGCTCGGAGTCCGGAAAGAAAAGTTTTGTGTATGCAGCCACCCACTTATGGACTACGTATTGTTCTGACCCATCCGATAAGGTATGATATTTAAGCGTGAAATTGTGGCTTTTTTTGTTATGTATGCTCTCATTACTAAACTCCGTGGGCGTGTGTTAGATTTTAGTTACATTTTTTCTTTTCTTCTGTTGGTTTGAAACTGCCGATGGTTTTGTAACATTCAGCATAATGACCTGTCTTGTATATAGGACGTAGTATTTTAATGAATTGAATTGAATTGAAATTAACATACAATAGAACGTTGTCTTACACAAAAAATCCGAAACACGAAGCCAAGCATTTAACTGACAAACTTCACAAATCGACACTGATGCTTGATGCTGATTGCGAAATCATTATTTTGTGAAATAACAGCACACGGAAGATGAGAAATTGGCGAATCCAATATTTCCCCCAAGTTTTCCTAAACAAAGACGTATTTCTTCAACTCGCGTGTTTACGTGCCAATTTGTCGTTCCTTCATTCGTAATACATATATCGGATACTATTTTGTAGTGCTTAAAAATTTGCCAAGCGATATTGCACTACATTCTGGCCTTGATTATCTTGATTATTGATGCGATTTTTGATAATGTAGTTATTGTGGTTTATTATGTTAGTGCCACGCGAGTCATGGTTAGGGCTGCAGTGCAGTGCCTAACTCCTTATTATGAGACACCCCAGAAATGTAGCATTTCGGTTAATATTCTCGCAGTTCGGGGTCGTGGCTACATAAATCAGAATAAAACTACAACTGATGTACGATCGAAGTTGAATATTTTGTACTATCCGTATACGACGAGTAGTCCGCCGAATTTAGTCTGGACAAAGATGATAGATAGAAGTAAACTTTACATCTATCATCTCTGCTGGTGTGAACCAGGTACCCGGGTGATTCGGTGATTAGAGGCAAATCCCATGCCTGGGCATCGACCATTTGGATGAACGGAGTAAATCCTAGAGGAAAAGTAAAGCTGGAACTTGGGACAGTTTCATGACAAGGAAATGGAATGGGATTGGTGTGGATTGAGAGCGAATCCGGGGAGACAAGGGGAGTCTCCGACGGGTTGGACCATAAATCGTAAGGGCGAAAGCCAACCCAAAACCCAGACAAAAAGAACCCTCCTCGATAACATCCCGATCCGAAAAGTTGATAATGACCATAAACCTACCTTTCTGTCACCTTTAGTTCGTTATCTGGGGTTGACGTGTTAAGAAATTCCTTTAATCGTACACAATATCTGAATCTGACTCAATTGTTCGATTGACCCCGGGTCAAGTTGTTCCTCGTGCCGCGTTCGAATGTCTAACCTACCTGCCTGTTTCTCCATGTTTCCATACTTGTCACCTGTACAGTTTCGACAATTTACGAATAGTTTGATGTCTCCGGCCACTGGTAATGTTCCGAATTCTGGGGAAACTCGGAGCGGGTCAACCAGTAGTGCAAGTCCGAGAACATCTTTTACAATTGAAAGTATTTTGAGTGGTGAACACGGAGGTCATGCTAGAAGTGCAGGCAGAAATTTAGTTAATAGTGGAGATAATGGTGGAAGTCAAAGTCCGAATTCAGCCGGTGGGGGTGGACTTATTCCGCCAACTTCTTCATTCACACCGTTTCACTTTTTACAACATTCGGCGGCGGCCGCAGCATTTTTACCCAGTCAAGCCGCTGCAGAATTTTTTGGTAAGTGAATATTTTTCTTATTTGCCGATTTATAGCTCTCTCTCTCTCTTTCTTCGGAATTTATGGCAAAATGTAGAAAGCTTTTTGTTCAAATGTTTAAAAATTATAAGAGAGACGTAGAATTTTCGGATTTCAGAGTCAGGGTACTTACATATATTTTGGGCATCACGAGAAAGCGCTCTACTATTGTTTGTGTTTACGTTTTGGATTGGCTTAGCGCGTTTTGGTATACGGAATATTTTATTAATGCGAACGCTTATTTGACAAACGACAAAAGCGACAAAGGATGGGTCACAAAGTCACAAACCATATGGGAAAATGTACGCCGTTGGAAATCGCTACATTTTTTATTTGTTGTCGGCAATATCATCCTGAACTTCTGTGAAGGTACTATCCTAATAGTCTAACCGTTTGGTCGATAAAAATGCACTGGTTAGCATGAAAAGTGAAAGCGAGTGAAAGCAAAAGTGGAAGTCGTCGTACGGCGTAGCACATGCTAACCGGTGTATTTTTAGCGGCCAAACAGTTAGACTTTTAGAGGTAGAACCTTCAAAAAAGTTGTTCAGGATGTTGGTGACACAATTCGTCATAACTTTGATGACCTAAGTTGGGGATTCCCTTCTGGTCATCCTGGATCCCTTTACTTTTTTTTAATGAGAGAGATCGGATTATCGGACGTATGCCTCTCTGATGACTCCTATTCTGTAGTATAATAACCTGAGAACGTTACATGTTCTTAGAATACAACAAGAAGGCAAAATCTTGCACAAGTAAACTGTATACCAGAAATATCTGGTGAAATTGAAATCCGATATGATACCGCTAGTACACCCAAAATTTGTAAAGAAAGTTTACATAATCTATGAGTTGCATTAATACCGGCATGTTATAACGAGGTGGTTGTGATTCTATTGTAAAATATTGAATGGTCCAAATGTGTTTCAAGTATTTCCCCCAAATCACCTTCCACATTTAGATAAAAACTTGGAAGGAATGAGCTTGAAATTATTTTAGGCTTTTTATAAAAAATTGCTGCAAAAAGATTTTACCCTAACCCTTTGCCTGATACGCCGTAACATATATAATGTTGTACGGTCATTCAAAATTGAAGAGACATGTAATAAGTACACCTGTAACGGATAAACGAACTTTTTCATTTTATTACACTTTGCGGTTTCACACTTGACACGTGAAAATATTATGATAATCTCAAATCCAATTTGTGTTAATTAGTCTAATACCTTCAAATTCCGACCTAATCCTTTTTTTTCTCATACCGATAGCATCTTACCCTGGACTCTACGGTCATTTTTACCCACACCCATTCAATGGGTCAACCTCTGCTTCGGCACAATCACTTTTGAGCTCCTCTGCCTTGGTTGGGTCAGGACTTGGTGGGCCAAATTCTAAAAGGAAGCGACGACACAGGTGAGTTAGATATTATGACAAAATCCATAATCCTGATAATCAAATGACCTCCATTTACTACTTTACACTCGACCATTCAAAACAAAAAACAAAAATGATACGGACCTTCAAGTATAACCTCAATTTTTTGAAAACTAATGCTTAAGTCCTTAAGTAAGTCGGGGTGGGGTGTCAATTGTGTCACCTGGTCAGCTCAAGTTTTGACACTTTGACATTGAATGCAAAATTGAGCCCAATCTATTTCATGGAGTCACGTACAAAAATTTTAAATATAAAATTTCCGAGAGAAACTAGCAAGTGTTCAATTATTTCAGCCCTAGGGTTTATTTCTCATTTCTCATACTCTAGTTCTACAGCTGTGAGGTGAAGAGTTCGTCAAGTGTTTTCCTTCCCAGGAAAAATTAGTCCAATTTTTTTCCCTCACTAAAAATACAATTCTGAACTCAAAAGTAGGTATTGTAGTAGTCAGATGTTAATAAAACATTTGGGATTGGGGCACCCAAAATTTTATCCAGGAGAAGGATAAAATACAAAAATATGAAATCTTCCATCCATCCTGTCATAATATAATTATTGCATTATCCGCTACCCAGAAGATTGACTAATGAATTTGGTGCGGTCCATTCAATGAATTAATGTTTTTACAATGAAGGAGGTTAGGGAATTATTTATGAATGGGGGACGGAGATCCCAAGATGGAAAACTTTTTATAGGCTTGAAGGGAAAGTCGAAAAAGAAAGTAACGGAAAGTCCATACACATGAAAATGGAAGAGAAATCCCAAATGTGGACGTTGAAGCTCGGCTTTTGTTTTCATAGGGTATTTGAGTGTGGATTTAAGATGATTGAGATTGAGATTGTGAGATGACTATGGGAAAAGAGTCAACGGAGGATGAGGAATAAAGGGAATGATGGGATGAGTCACATTAAGGCACTAATATTATGTCGTCTAATTTAAGTACTATGACTAGAACTGCTATATCACTAATCGTAACTTGAAATTAGTTTATTATACAGTAAGTCGCAGCTTACATCCGCAGGCAATCAAGGCCTTTTTACTTATAAAGTCATACTTCAACCTCAAATTAATTTTCTTACGGGGGAATCAGTTACGCGTGTCAGGATTGATATTAGTATTACCTACTAAAAAATTACATATTACCTCACCTTATGCTACGGTCCAACTGTCCAACTCGGCGGTTGCCAGAAAAAATAGTGATAGAACTTTTGATCTTGCTAATAGCGCATGTTACTGCGCGCATAAGCTCTGACGTAAAATAAAATTAAACCGGGGTAAACATGGAGTATGACTGGTTTAAAACTCTTTTGCTCGTTCAAATCATTATTGTAATAGTTCATTCCATCCCAGGTAGAATTCTCCCTTGAAGTGATTATCTCACTTTTTCCTCACAACTGCCAGTTTTGGTTGAAGAGGTCGTACGAGCTTCGAGTCAATCTAGTTAAAAGAGCAATTCAAATTCTCAATAACCCAACCAGATATGGGCTTAAAATTCAGATTCGGTCTTTATAATTTTATAGCATCCTTTTCATTTTTATTTTATCCAGAACAATCTTCACAGAAGAACAATTAGAACAACTGGAAGCAACATTTGAGAAAACGCATTACCCCGACGTAGTCCTCCGGGAACAACTTGCTCTCAAAACAGATCTGAAGGAAGAAAGAGTTGAGGTGAGTCCAATGCCGTTTGTAGACTTTTTTGTTTAATATGGCCGGGATAGCATGAGTTGGAATTTGAATGTTTCAAAAATTTCTAACAGTGAAACAAAATTTTGTCTGCCCATGAATCAGCTCCGGACACTTGGTGGCGTTTAGGCGAAAAAATGATATTCCTGTTAGTTTGCATATAGTGAAGAATCAGTAACGCAGAGGGCTGGTTGGCTCAACGGGAAGGAAGGAAAATCTTCTCCCTTGCTAAGCCTGCTTAGGGTAAAGAATATAGAACATGGTGAACTCTGTGAAAACCCCGAAATGCCCGTTTGGTTTCCCGTCTTTTGTTTTGAGAGCAAACAAAATTAACCGTAATATTGATACTTGGTAATAGAATAATCTCCTCTTTCCGAGTTTACGACCGCTACTCCGATCCGACTAACTGCCCTTAGGCTTTTCTCTCTTATTCCCAAACCAAACATTCAAATTGGTTTCTTCTCAAAAACCAAAGCAAAACATACACTTTCCACACACACATATGCACACATCCAACTTTTGATTACACTTTATTCATTCCGTGTCTCCTTTTTATTATTACACCCACTTTCCAAAACCTGAGCTTAATACAATCACAATGTTAAATTATTACAATAGAGTCCGTCCATGCATGTGTGCACATGAGTGAGTGAATGAGATTACCAAACTATTCCAGTAATATTCTTCCTCAACCTTCAGGCTATTCGTTAATAATTACACCCTGGCAAAAAGTCTCCCACATTGTTGTTCTTACATTATGGCTACGGGAACAAGAACAACCCGGATTCATTTGCTCCTAGAAAATATTTCAATTTGTACCCGCTTCTGCTGAATAAATCCAATGTAATGCAATGTACAGACAGGGGGTGTAAGAAATAACTGCTGGCAGGGTTGAACGCACTCCATATTGTTCTAAATATCATACACAAGATGGGCTTTCTTCGGAGTAAATTCTGGCATGGAAATATTTTACTGAACAACATCCAGAAAACTTTTACGTTATGGAGGTTGATTTCATTGAGTCCAAACATTCAAATTCAGCTATTTTGAATCTAACTTTACGGGCGGTATTAATTACATTACACAGGTACAATTAAATTGTTACTGTGTCGTCTTTCCGATACTTGCTCCTGACCAATTTTCCAAATCTTTCAGGATTTTGAAACTGAAAGCGCTAAACACGAAGGTTACGGCTAAGACTTTCTTCAACCGAGCAAACCGAATGAATTGAAAGGTTAAGTAGTGCTGCTATTGTGTTTATGAATCAAGTTTATAAATCTGGGAAACGCCGTTTATAGATTCGTTGTATGATTTCAGAGCAATTTGCCATTGCCAGTAAATACCAGATTCGTGTGAAGTATTTGTCTTTTCCAATTGAATGATTTGTGCATATCCCTACTTGCACAGTTCTTGCATTTATATATTCCTCTAAACGAAGTCACAACTTTTCCCATATCCGCTTTCAATCGTCGTTCTCCTATGTATTCATATGTAAATTAGAATATGGCGAGGAACTTCATCTGTACCGAATCTCCAATTCTTCGCTTTCAGATAATAAAGGAAATAAGAACTTGGTGCAGCATGGCGAAATGGCATAGTCAATTGAATTGTATTTCTGAAGAGCTTGGCCGGGAAGAACCGAAAAACCTACCGTTGTTGTGAGTGAGTGAGTGTTGATGACACCCAATGAGATCATCCGCCCTGAAAATAATTACCTTAATTGGAAAATGAGTTTGATCTTGCATTGTGGTCCATTGTTTGGAAATAATAGAGGGAGTGAATTCGAGTTACTTGAGTTTCACACAATACGTAAAGTAATCTTCCGGAGTCGAAAGTCAAAAGCCCTCAGACTTCCAATTGCCAGTCCCAGTATTCCGTCTGCATTCGATGCTAGTCTTTTCCAGCTTGCTTGTAAGCGGCTATAGCTCAAGCTCACAAATTCGGTCTCTTTTCATTTTCATTGATACCCTAATTGAATCTTCAAGGACTCGAGTGCATCTGGCTTTGATAGATCCGCTCCCTTAAGTTATTCTATTCTCAAAGTTTCGAATAACACTGTATGTCTGGAATTTTCAAAATACGGATATTATATTACTCCGAAAAAAAACCAATGCTTGTGGAAAAAGTACGGGACTACTAACGATTAGTACGGTTGCAACTTTTCAACCGGATCGAAATTCTTTATATGTTACAATGCTTTCATTAAAAGATTACACACGCATAGCACGATACCTATAAGAAATTGTTCGAGAGTTTGCATTGGATTGGATTGGATTGGATTGGATGTAATTTATTTAAGTCATCAATTTCATAGCTCACACAACATAAACATCAAAAATGAAACGTTGAACTATCCATGAGTGCAATTAATTCCGACTGTAACTAATCTTAACTTAAATTTTGAATTTTGATGAAATGCCTAATTAATTCCATGTATTCAGTACAATTCAAGTAATTTCCTCAATTTTGCCGAATTCTAAGTACCATGACTGGAAACAACCAGTCATGTCAGTCACCATCACAGAAACATGAATTATTTTAAAGAAACTAAACGGCCGGAAATGTGAATGAATATTTAGTCCCGACTCTGCCAACCTTTCCAAATGCAAATACAAAGTAACGTCAAAATCGAGCTGAGCAGTGCCAGTGCATATCTATTTTCACTCGCTCAGAATTGGTTCAGTTACGCTATTTTAATTGCAATTATAATTAATTATTTTCAGAAGTCCAGCATGTAGTTTGTAATTGTATTTAAATACTTTGGAAATAGTGTGAAATTGTAATTGTAACTTGTAATTAGATTTATGTTTTTCAATTTTATTACTTTCACGATTACTTGACATTTTCAAATCAAAATGTGCAGATGTAATTATAATGTCAACACACAAGAAACATCAGTTCGAAAAAGTAAATTGAATTCAGATTCAGATTCAACGTTTTATTCAAGTGACAACGAAATATAACTTCTTACAGTTTATTTATTTACATAAGTAAATAAATAATAAATAAATAAAATAACACGATACTAAAATCACGTTGATCCAAAAATAGAGATTGTAATTGTAAACCACTTCCAATTACAATTACAAAATTGTAATCGTATTTAAATACTCTCGAATTATCTCCTTGTAATTGTAATTGTAAAAATTCACTTCAGAAGTTCCTGTAATTAATTGTAGTTATAATTAATTACATGCAGAAATTAGTGTAACTTGTAATTGTAATTAATTACATTTTGAAAGTAATTGACCCCATGCCTCATTCCAGTTCTTTTATCCCACCCCATTTTTCACTTTCCTGTTCATTTTCAATTTTCAAACCCATGGTAGAAAAATCGTTGTCATATGGCTTGACATAAATTGCTCACGAGGTTCAAACGTTCTTGGTGTAAATCGACAATTTTATTTATATTTAGTTCGTCTCGTCGAATAATTTCATTGCTGTCATCTTTGGCAGTTGTTGTGTAATCTTGATCGGTATCGAATTGCTCTAGTCGGAGTATATGTGCAATGAGAAGGTGATTTTTGATGTAATTTCGTGATGAGATTTATCGTGTTTTGGCAATGTTTAATTAAGCAACCTGTCCTGTTTAGGGTGTTCCCTCTGAATAAATTGAATTGAATTGAATTTAGTACCGACTATTTTAGAGTGGCAGAAATTACCCTTAACTAAGAATTTTGAATTAGCAAACATTGGCGATTGTAATTGTAGGATTGGAACAATGGCTGGACTAAATCTTTAATAAGTACATCCTTTCGGAAAGACTATTAAGAGTAGACTTTTTACATCTACGTTAGAACTTTCAGACCCCGTCAATGTGCCGACTAGGCAAAAAAGCAACGTTAATTAGAGTCATTGGGGAACTATTAACTATCGTGACAAGGTAACTAATCTTAACCGATACTTTGGCATTTAGGTTCTATACTCAGTTTCTTAATAGTAACTATATTCGAATAGTAACCACTTCCCCACAATCATTAACATCCTTAATTATTTGGTATGAAACGTTGAATCTGGAGTTATCACTTGGTCAGTTACCTTGTGTGAGATGACTATACCTGTCATCTCTCATCTCACTGAGTCTGTCAGGGAAACAAAACATCAAAGTACCAAAGTTGAAAAGAGACAAAGTCCATAGTATCATCAAATTGAACATGATTGGAAAAACTCGTCGAGTCATTACGACCGCATTTTCCGGTTCACATGAAAGACAGGCAGATCAAAAAGACATTTTTCTCTAGTTAGAGGCTCACGTCATGATTCAAAAGTCGTCAAACGGATTGACATTAATACGGAGTTATTGTTATACGCAGTGCAGTTGGCTGAGTCTGAGAAATATTTATATTGACACTTTGTTTCAACTCACTGCGTCCAAAATTTTCCTATGCGGAAAAGCGCTCACGATGCCTATGATCTCCCAACGTATGTAGTTTCATTCCATCCTAATTTATTTGTCGTCTCGCAGGCATCAAATTGGCAAAGAATTTCACATTAAAACTCGTTTGAGGAAGTTAAAGAAGTGTTGCGCAGTCACGGGTTATCATACTAAACTGCGCAGATCCCTCCGTAATTTCTGTAGTTCCGTTTGCTCAAATCGGTAAAGTTGAGATTGATCTGCTTTCCATTTGCTCTAGGGAAGGTACCCCTAAAAGTAAATTCGAAGATTGCTATTCAGAGTAACCACACACGACTGCCCGAGAGATCGAACCCTCGCCGTATAGTAATAGTCAAGGTTGTCAAAGAAGACTGCACAAAGAGTATGGCAAAAGACCTCTGGTCAGAATTGTCTGCATTTTGGATATGTTATAGCCCTTGAGCTGCTCAACAACTTTTGTGAAGGTCCCACCCCCAAAAACCACACCGTTTGGGCGTTATAAACGGGGGGCATGTGCTTCGCCGAATCTGCCGAGGGCGTTGCACATGCCACCCGTGTATTTATAGCGGCCGAACGGTGTTATAGCGACTTATGGCGGTGGAACCTTCTCAAAAGTTGTACAGGCGGCACAAGGGCTATAACATATACAAAATGCAGCCAATTCTGACCGGGGATCTTTTTGCCGTGCACTTTGTGCAGTCTCCTTTGCTATCTAATCATAATTTAATTTTCATTATCATATCTTTTATGGTTCCCAGGTGTGGTTTAAAAATCGGCGAGCAAAATGGCGCAAGCAAAAACGTGAAGAGCAAGAGAGACTTCGTCGGCTTCAGGAAGATTCCACAATCATCGAAATTAAATCATTGACACATAATTCGACCTCATCTTCCTCACGATTTGAGAGTACATCATCCCACCATCATCATCTCCTCCATCACCATCATCTTACACATTGTAGTCAAAGTTCATCACTTCTTACAGATAAATCCCCTATTGTTGAATCTTGTCTTAGTCAAAGTAGTCTTAGCCCACCTGGAGCGTCACCTTTTAAGACTAGAAATCACAGTTCGGACTTCTCGGATGATCTCAGTGACTCTAATTAGTGGTAAAATGAAATGTTTTATTAAAATGTAATCATTTTTGTTTAATTTAGTCAGGCTACTATTTTGCTTCCGTTGATTTCGTGTATTTCACTGTTTGTATGTAATACTCCATTACTTTTTTCTCTTGTTTGAAATTACATAGTTGTAAGATCATAAGTTGTTGTTGTTGAGAAATATGACCTTTTGGGTTGAGCCGAGAATAAAGTGTAGTAAACAGAAAGTATTTCATCTTACCTTCATATTTATTGACATCTTTCGAACTGCTGATTCATCCGGAGTTCTTTCGCTGAAGCGGTTCAACGAAATGTAAGAATTATGTTTTTGTATGCGCAAGGTCAGTATAATTAGAAAGAAATGACTAGAAATGTATGCCTTTAAGCTAAGCGTATTAGCTTGTTGAGGTTTCACACCATATGTGCACATCCCACAAGTTTATAAAATGAAAGGTGTTAATTCCCATCTGACAGACTTCAACAGATTAAATTTCATTAACATGTGATCGTGAGTAGTTTGAGTGAAACAACTATTAGAATAGAGTAGTTCAGCATTAAGTACTGTACGGGTCTCGTCTGTTGTGGCTCAACAAGAGTGGTTTGGCTGAAATTGGAGATGGAAGACCTGGATAGTGACGGAGACTTCCAATTGATCGTGATTTTACACATTAAACAGTCCCAGCCAAAGATTGAAGGACCCTTTCGAGAGAAATTGAGGTGTCGAAAGGGTGCGAACGTAGGAATAGTGAAGAAACCCCATCAGCTTCCAGGGTGGGAGAATACTCCCACCCTGATCAGCTTCAGCAAAACCTTGTGCTGTATGCATTACCACTGGACCAAGGCTTACTTAAAATATACACTGTAAATGACCGAATAAGCGTCCAGGAGCTTGTTCATAAATATAAATGACGTTATAAAGAATGGTTTATTAAAAACTCTAGACGTTTCCAAATTATTTATGTAGTTTCAGATTAACTGAAATCGATACGTGAACACAAGCTAAACTTTTAAACTACTTTAACTAGTGTTAGCGATTTATCAAAAACTCTAGACGTTTTTAAATTATTTATGTAGTTTCAGTTTCAGATTAACTGAAATCGATACGTGAACATAAGCTAAACCTTAATACTACTTTGACTAGCAATTAAGTCCGCATACGGCGTTCAAACAATTACTGTGTCTCCTTTCCGCTGCCCAATCCACGTGCCACTACAGAACCAAAATCTTTCTAAACCCCAAATTCAACGACTACATGATTTTAATTAGCCCGTGGACGAAAGGGCTAATAAAATGCTAATGTCCGTCTATCTGTGTGTCCTTCTGGTGCCTGGCTTCTCACCACAGCTCCTTATAATCTCAAATACATTAAAGCAATCTAACCTCAAAAATGCTTTAATCTACATACGTCTTATATTGTGCGCTTAGCGACTCAGATTGTTTTCTTTGGGCGAGATTTCACATTTTTCTACAGCTAGTATACCCGCCCACAGAACGGACTTTCTTGTTAATTATCCTTAACAGAAATTAGTACTCCTCAAAACGAATACACTCAAATTTTAAGCGGCCCACTTGTCGCAAAAGTGAAGAAGTGTTGGCTATAGAGTAGTTTGAAAACTCCCGTTGTCCCGTTTCACTTTTCCAAGCGACATGAAATGAGCAGAGATCTCAGAATTGATCTGACGAACGGGAAGTTCTGGGCTACGATGGGAAATGACAATAACGAATATAATAGAATAAATAGAGGGGAGTTGAAGTGGGCCAAAACTGTGAGTAAATCACACACTGATGAATACCCTCCATTATAATCTCAATTTAAGAATGTCATAAGGTCCGGGTTCGATCCGTACATTCGAGAGATATTATAGAAATGTCCATTCTTTGCGCAAATACAAATGCAGCAGAAAATTCATTACTCCTTTTCATTCAAAATTCTCCGGATAATGCAAATTGCATAAAACCAAAACTGAAGTCAGTCATCAAGTCTTGTCAATTAAATACAACATAGATGGATAAGGCGTACGCCAGATTCAGATTTGGCTTGTAAATCCCAATTGAGCTGCTTCAGCCACAAAGTCATACTATCGACTCTCCAAAAAATCAGAAATTGGCACTAATTGTGTCCCGTTCCAAAAAATGAATTCTATCTTAAGGTTATTATGGTCATAGAAATTTTCACGGAAGAGTTAATTAAAAACGAGAACTGACATTTGACTGTAAGATAAGATCGAACATAGTCGCGTTTATCTCGTACAGATGGGTTGGCGTTGGCTTTTCACTTCGCCTATTATGCTGGGTACCCATAGAAGTAGGGGAAAACTTCATCGGAGAAAAACCTCTTTATTGCCAACACGTGAGTCATGTCTTGTCTATTCGATGGCCTTCTAAAGAATTAAAAATTATTGGATGTACAAATGAGCACACTATTTCAGCTGTTTAAGTCACACGTTGTCCATTCAATCCAGGTGATTTGGGTTTTAGTGTTTGCCGAAAGCCAAAACCCCTTCACCCCAATTACTTTGAAATCTGAAGTGTTAACTGGTTTCGGTTTTGGATTCAGGTTACCTTACTAATGTTTGCGCTCGTGACAAACTCTTGAGCTTCTAAAAGTCAATCCAAGTACAAACTTTTAATGTTTACTCTCTCAGTCCTGCATGGATTTTGAGGACAAAGGAAAATGACGAGAACGAACGAAAGAGTTGTTAATGACTAAATTGAAAACTTGCAGGATTTCAATAACAAAAATGGAAAGAATAGATCCGAACCCCCAGCTCTTAGAAAAAAGAGTACAAGGACAACGAAAGAATTGCTTGAATATCGAATTGAATGAAATTTGCTTGCTCAATTCTTTCAGAAGCAGCTCAAACCATGTAACAGCAAATAGCTCCTTATAATTAATTTTAAAATGCGACTGAATTATTATGTTTGAAAGTAGGGAAAAGTGTGAACACGTTTTTCTTCATTTGTTGAAGACTTCCAAGTGTCTAGTACTCGCTGCTGCTTTGAAGTATTTTATTCTCCCCAGATTCAGAACGACAGACGGTCTTTGCTGCCGCCAGGTCTATGTGCTATACTATGTAATTTCCCCCTTGCTTGTATGTTTCATTTCTAAGGCTTTCAGTTTTTTTCTCTACAAGTCTTCCGGGTCACCGACTGGCTAACGATGCGATGACTGTCGATTTTGTCATAAAACATGTAATTCTAACATTTTTCTTTCTCTCACTGGATTGGGCTGTCGAAATCCGGGCCCAAAATAAGCCGAAACCAATAGTAAAAAAATTTAGAAAGAGAATAAGTCACTTTAAAGAAGTACAGTAGCACACAGAGGGCGTACTGCTAGTACGCATGTAGCTACAAAGTATTGTCTGATAGAAGTCCAGGAGTAGATACCTATTAGCAATTATTGTATTGTTCATTCAGTTGAAAATACTGCGTGCTTGTTACTTTATTATTTTTGATTCCGATAAAATTTCCTTCACAGTGTTGAAGTTGAAACGGCGGAGCCTACAGGATGATAAAATCGAGTTTCATCACGCTCTTGTACTACAGGACAAACCGCACAGGGACTGACTTCGACCACTCCGTACTCAAACATGAATTTTGGTCGAGTTTAGATTGTTTGCTTAATGGAGATCCAATTTCGTAAGTAGTGTGTGCATTTAATGTAAGTAAATAGTTAATTTTTTCACACCAGACACACACTTTCACCTCAACTTCCATTTTAATACTTTTTTTTTTCATCCGCCTGGCACTTTGAGTAGAGTGATAATCGGAGATTGCCCATTTGCTTTGCCGTTAGTTAGTTAGTTAAGTTCTTTTATTCAGGTCAAGAATTTCAGAAAACTGTTATCAACATTCGGACCTTTTTTCCAACAACAAAGGAATAACAAAGAGGAAAAATACCGATATACAATAGATATGGTCTTAACTGAATATACAAGGGCAGAATAATTATGTTTAACGCCGATCTAAAGTCGGATTTGCGGATGACGGATTACGTAACTGACAATGTTTAGTGCTGTAACCTAAAATATGAAAATATGAAATACAGAAGTCTGAAAAATTAAATGTGTGTTTCCCATCAACTACAGATAATATATCCAATATGATTTGAATAATTATTTAAGTGGTCGTACTAAAATAGAATGAAGAATAGCTTTTAAATACTTAGACTGCGGTCTCACGCAAAATAAAATGACACGTTAGTACTGCTGAAGTTAGAAGCCTAATCGAACAGCAGTTTTCAGCAGCCATCAGTTATCAACATTTTATGTCACTTTGAAATTTATGGTACTAAAGTGTGATCGTTCTTTTCTGGACACGGTGTATGTGCATCACCGTTCCCTATTAGTGGTGCTTTTGAAGTAATTGTTTTAATGCATTAGAGTGGGTCCGGCGATTGGCAAATATATCCCACTACCACTTCCGGGTCCCGTTAATGTCCGGTCACTATATTCCACAACGCAACATTAAGACAATTGTATTTGTTTAAGGACCATATCGTGTCGTGTTACTGATTTCGCTTTCTTCCTGTCAGCGTGAAAAGTAAAGAAAATCAAGAAAGTAAATAAGCCAGAGGCGACGACGACTAGCGGCTCCATATCGGATGATTTTTCAGAATTAGTTCCTGAGGTTTGTCTTCCTCAATGAGCCCGTAGAGTTAAGATTTGAGGGAAAATCTTTACTCTATGGATGAACAATGATGGATTCGATTGGATTTGATTCATTGGATTCTTTAATTACGAGCCTTTCCAATTGTATTCACACATACAAGTTCAACCCGCTAGACACTTTTAACATTGATCAGTCCTAGGCCTACATGGAATCTTATCTATGTAGGCCTAGATCAGTCTTAGAAGCCCATTCACATGTAAACTTAGATCAGACAAATATGTATTTTGTGAATCCTCATTAACACTACGATATACTGCCTCATGGCTCTACGTTGGTTGGCACACTTATGTGGAGGTTTCACTTGAAAATACATATATCGAAGCGCTTAGCCAGAATGTTTTTAAAACTCTCAGTACTGAACCTAAATGCTATGTGTTGCCAATTATATTGGTGCCTATTGGTTAAGTGTTGTTGAATCGATCTGGTGAATTTCTGGTGAATTCATGAAGATTTGTTT
Source organism: Protaphorura glebata (assembly GCA_034694305.1). Taxonomy (NCBI): domain Eukaryota; kingdom Metazoa; phylum Arthropoda; class Collembola; order Poduromorpha; family Onychiuridae; genus Protaphorura; species Protaphorura glebata. The sequence continues at coordinate 2,367 of JAQFYE010001222.1, read as the reverse complement.
CCTGGTCAGGCAAGTCATTTTTCGGGTCCACGGCTAAGTTTATTCCCAAGAGATGCAAAAAGACTGTAACTCTAAAGAACAAACTAAGGACATCGGTCAACTCAATCGTCCAGTGTCCGTACATTTTCATCAACAATGCATTAGTCACTCTATCGGTTTAACGGCTCAGCGACCAGATTTTTCAACAAAGTCTGACCGGCGTACTAGGAATATTATGTGCGGCTGGGATCAGTATATTATTTGGTCTTCGGGTTTGTTTGTCTTTCTCCTCGTCAAAAGTTCATTCCATTTATTTTGATGCGAGAAATGATCACAATCTGATTTCCAGGGTTCAACAGATATATGTTTCCCTGTCACTGACATAAGAGCTGCTTGTTTATCTATTTAGTTCTGCCAATTTGGATATTGTACTAATCAATTTGGTTATTGTACTCAACTGTCTGGGAAATTAATCATTCTGACTTCAATACACAATTCTCTGGCTCTGACTCTGAATTAAAATGCCAAACAACTTTGGTGTTCCAAAACTAATTAAGATCGAAATGACATGTAAAAAATGCAGATCGGGGAAAGGGGTGCTTGCACATGATTGTAGTTGAGTCCCGGACATAGAATAGTATTTTTTTCAAGAACAGTAAAAGGTTCGTATAATTCAGAATTTAAGGACACGGACGTCATTCCTGATATTTTACCGGTAATAAGCCCTACAAGGCAAAACTTAAAACCTTAAAAATAAAAGTTATAGGAAGTAAATCCTCTTTTTTCACCAACTTGGTCGTCTTTCGTAATTTGGTTGAGTGCTTACGTCAGTGTTCAATGTGATGCCATAAAAACTTAGCGGAATAAAGAAAGTTGTTATCATAGCCCGAGAAGCGAGTTGAAGGAAGTTTTCCATTTGAAAATTCCTCAAAAGTCGGATTGAGAACAACTTTCCGGATGAAAAAAGTTAAACCGATCTTCTCTCTTCTGGAACTTTGTTGAAAGTTATTTCATGCATAGATTTCTTCGAAAGCCGTATATTACCTCGTAAACGCAATATCAGGGGAGAAATACTTCTTACAACACATTTTAGGCAAAGTAGATGCCTTAATGCTATATTCATTTTTGTGTTTACACTGTGCCAGTGCTTTTGCCTTGGGTTGGGTTTTAGGGATAGAATCGGCCTAAAGAAGTTACTCTGAAGCTTGCATTTTTATCTAATACGATACGCGTGAAATGTTCTATTCAATCTAAAGCTCCACTGGCTTATTTTTGAAAAAAATATACAATGACGTTTTTACCTTTGAAGTGTTACGTTAAGTGCTTCACTCTTAGGGGTAGACAATAAGGTCCACCAGGAGTTGAGGTCGTGTCAGAGAGAATTCCCAACGAATCGAGAAAATACAGAATATAAGAATAACTCCCAATTCACATAGAATTCCTGACTAAACTATTTGATCATGTCATTCAGTTCTAACTGATAGTTTTACACTCAGAATATTCCTAAAATTATTAATGTAGGCATTGGGGTTAAGACAGAGTAATTAAGATTGCCTCAGAATATTCACTTCTACAGAAATTAATTTTGAACCAGCTCCTTGGACGAAGCTATCATTCTACGTAGTATCCGGATTTGATTCATTGGAATAAAAAATTCCGACGTGCGAACTCTGTTTTCGATTTCCGAAATCAAGCTCAATCTTAACTTCGCTCTAAATTAACGAGATGCGATTAGTGCTTGCATTAAGATTAATGTTACATTTCTACACCTCTCAAGAACACAGGATCGGATACCGGAGTTCAATTCCCAGTTTTGGATATCACTTGTGTCGGGTTGGAATTGTAAAGAAATAAAATGATAATATTTGTTCTTAGTCACTTAAACTCAATGTTTCCACGCACTGCTTCTATGTACCAGCAGTGACTCGCGTCTGGTAGAAGGTGACTCCAGTCCAACTACAACATGCCATTCATAAGGTATGGATGCTTTTTCGTTGATCTATATAGTTTTGAAATAACATTTCTGTGAATTACTGAGGGTGTCTTCTTTTTTATTTTGCCAGTTTCCAATGGTTCTCATTTCTTAGCCGTGAGCGCCAGGAACTTGAAATTTGGATATACAGCCCTTAAATCACTCTTCATGAAAAGAATTTGAAAATTTCAAATTTTTTGAAAATATCGAAAAAATTGGATGTTGAAGTGAATTTCAGGATTCCGAAAGTTTCCAAGGACTGTTTCTCAGAAATACAGTTGCCAAGGTGATGAAAATGGATGGAATTTTGGTATCTCGCAGCACAGTGACTGACATACTCAAGAAGTTTCAACCGTTTGTTTTAAGTAAGGAGAGTCGGTAACTAGTAAACAACCGGAAATAGCCTTTTTTTCTTG
>JAQFYE010001221.1:0-24739 GCA_034694305.1 Protaphorura glebata | reverse complement strand
AATCCGATCCGATCCGAATCCGACGGATTTTTTCGGATCGGATCGGATCAATCTCTCAATCCGATCCGATCCGAGGTTCTACGATCCGATTGGATCGGATTCGATTTCTGATCCGATCCGTCGGATTACGTACCCTAGTCAGTATTCCGTCATCCTTTAATTTTTTAACATAATACAGTGAAGTCTTTAAACACAATGAACTTTCCTTTGATCATACCCAATAGGTACATGATCCGATTACGCCCGCAAACATTTGTGGAACATTTTATTCCCCATAAAAAATCAAGAATCATACAAAACCATGTACCTTTTAAGTTATTACTCATAAGATAATGATATTATGAATGACGACCCGATATTGGTGATGTCCCGATTTGATAACCCAATACATATGATGCTTGTCCACAAAATAAGCAAGATGCCGGCTTTCAAAAAACTTGGCTCTAGTATGAAAACGTCTATTGAAGTTAAAATTCAAATCCATATTTATTTAATAATTTGTCTACCAAAAAAGACCAAATGTAAAAATATAACACCAAACATTTTTTAAATCAAGTCAATAATTATCTAATTGAATTGATTAACGATTACTACGCAAATTAGAGTTAAGTTTTATATCCCCAGCCAAGGGAGTTAAGGACGAATAATAGAAGTGCCTTTGCCATAATGTCTAGAAACCAATATTGAGAGATATCGTATATTTGTGTGAAGGGAAAAATTTCACAAAAGTAAAGCGAGACGGAGAAAGTTGAAGGAAAAGTAGACGATATGGCAAGGACATTAAACATGATGGTTTGAGCAGATAAATATATGAAATAAAAATGTTTCTGGGTGACGTAGTTTGAAGGATTCTTAGAAAACATCAAATCATTTTAGGATTCTGAAAACGGTCCTTCTCTTTCTCTTTTATGCAAGCATTTTAATAATGAAATGAAAGGTGGGTTGTCCTTGTTTCGGGCTTGGATGTTTTCAGTTCTCTTACAAATTCCCTCGTTGGTCTTGATCTCTCTCAAAAGCTTCGAACAAAGCTTTGAAGTTTCCTGCTCCAAATCCCTGAAACAGTCATAAAAATAAACAAATCAAGCTAAAATCCATGATCAGAGTTTACGTTTCCTACTCTCAATTTGTGTCAACCATTCTCTCGAAATTTTGGGATGTACCAAATGCATTTTGCTTATAACATGTTATAATTACGTGGAGAAAATTCCTCTGACAAAGGACTGTATTCGAGTATAAAATTAGGGTCACGAAGGGGAACCTATTCCGCCATACTGCAATGTATAGTGACTTGTCACTTAGAAACTGTCCCATAAAATATGATCAACGATAAATTGAGTTTTTGAAAAATGGTCACATCGCACACACATAGTCTATACTGAAACACCGCCAACGTGTCGAATATCTTTCGCCATATTATAATGAGGTATTAGGAACAACGATTTTTGGACGCTACATGTATGTGCACGACGATTTAATTGAATGTTTCAGGCCGATTTGAAATTCGCATCTGAATAACGTTCCCTGTTGGAATGAAGACATGGGACACAACCGAAATATTGTGTTTCAGAGGTATATTCTGTTTCTATTCTCCAATTTCAAAAACATGTCCGATGTAACAGTGTAGTTAGTGAGTGGGATGGCTCATGAATGTGACGTAAGTCGAGTGTTTTGTCACATCAAGAGAAAGTCTTTGGAGAGAAAGTTGACTCTGTGCACTCAACTTCATACACGTACAAAAAGCAAATCCCTAATTATAGGCAAGGAAATAAAATCCCCAGAAGTCGGTATTCTCACTATCAAGGAGACGTGTAAGGGAAAGAAATTACGTCAATCCCAAAGAATAGGAGAAACAGAACAAAAGGAAAGAGCTTTCGTCTCAGCTGGCAAAGAGAACAGTTCTGTTTTGCTTTTCTTTACTTTACTTACGTGTGTGGATTTTGAAATGAAAGGTGTGACACGGATGGAAAGTATAATCTCATTGTAACGTAAGCCTAAAAAATTCTGACAACTCACATTGTGGTTTCGACGTTGAATCACTTCAAAGAATAAAGTTGGGCGGTCTTGCATGGGCTTTGTGAAGATTTGAAGGAGATATCCGGCATCGTCATAGTCCATCAGAATGTGGAGAGACTACGGAAGTGCGTCATTCAAAGTACAGAATTATGATTAGGTTTTACCATCAACATAATTTAAGTTACATTTACCTAAGTAATCACTTGTCTTAATTAACCAACCACGAAAATTATCAATTTTAACATGATGTAGTGTTTAATCACACGGTTAGTTCAGAATACTTAATATTTGTACTTCCTTTCAATTTTTAATTTTTCTCGTAATAATAAAAATATAAATAACTAAGTATTAAATAAATTCAAGTTTTCACGTGTAGTTGATTGCTGACAACCATGCTGTTGTTGACAGCAATCAACTATACGTGAAATATTGAATGAATTCTTCATTTCACCTGCAAAACATCCAAATCTTCTTGAAGTTTAACTTTTGATGTTGGCAAATCTTTTCTCAATGTGTCGTAGTAAGATTTTGGAACTTGGAGAAATTCCATGCCTCTGGCGCGTAGAGCTTTCACCTATTTAACAACAAAAATGCACAATTTACGTACAAATTGGGAAATCGAATACTATTCGTCATCCCACAGTGTGTTACATTTAAACCTCCCATTAATAAAACTTTGAATAGATGATGGATTTTGACATTGTTGAACTGTAAATCAGAATGAGATAAAATACTATAGAAGTATCTGCCTTAGATCAGCAAAGCATAGGCGCAATTTTTGTTAAGATTACTATTCAATTGAAGGAAGATCACATCACACTAGAAAATTGTGGTGTGGAAAACTTTATTAAAGCCATGACTTAAACCATTTCCGCTCAAGAGATCTAACCCCCAAACGCCGAAATAACAACCGTAAGATTTTTTAAAAGACGTATTCCTCTGAAAGGCAACTTGAACATAAGTATCTATCCACTGTCCTTTTTTATTGAGTGATTAACTAGCATCGGATAGCTTTCACTTTACTTAAAGGAACGAGTGAAAAAGTTACATCGGCCAAACACTCTAAACCATCCACTTATTTGCCAATTTGAGGATTCGACCAAAGCATTGGGATGGTCTTAGTAAGAAAAAGTAGAACGGGCTAAACAAGCAAACTTTGATGATTTGCGGTCCCGACACTTTAAGAGTCCTCTTAAAATTGAGGACAAGTGGGACGATGAAGATAAAAAGCTTGGATTGGCTTAGTTGACATGAAGAACTTACGGCAGAGATGATGTCATTTGTGTTCAAAGCTACGTGCTGGACTCCAGCTCCACCATAGTAGTCTACGTACTCTTGGATTTGACTTGTCTTTTTCCCTGGAGCTGGCTCATTGATTGGCATCTGAGGATAAATTAAATAAGTACAAAGTAATCACTTGATTTAAAACACAGCCACTCGCTCCAGCGCTCTTATTAAAAGTACCAAAAGAGCTATTCGTCCTGAAACTGTTCACCTAAAGTGAACATCAAATAATCATAGCTTACGCTACGGTAAAACTTTCTTCGATAAGGTGGAGCCTTTATCGGGTGGTTCTTCCTTTCGTATCCCCACTACAGTCTAGGTAGTCATTTGGGAGATTTAGTCAATTGACCAACTGACCGGTCACTTTAGTTATTTGTACAACCACCAGTCGATTGTACAAATGTCTACATGCACACAGGTTGGCACATAATATTTTACACCCCCGTCCCTCCCAGCATCGAAACCAGGGGAATTCTCGGGGAAGCTAGAGATTTTGCAGATAAGTCTATAGAAGAACAAACAAACATTGTGCTTAATATCTCGATAGGCACACCCGTTTTAGTACAAATCGGTTTGGAAAGACTCTAAAAGAGTCGAATTTTGAGCTTTCTCTCGTCAACAACAGGCGCCCAAAACCATTTCCCCCGAAAAACTGCGATACAATCCTTTTCCAATATTTCTATAGAATTGTTGAGATATCGTTCGATCGGTTTGAAGGAAGCTTTTGTTTTACCAGCCACGAATTTCAAACAAACTCGCATTTGCATTTACGATGTTAAATGAATCTAAAAAATATGATCTAACGCTACTTAAAATTCGGATGAAAATTGACATGCTTTTGTTTCTCTATTTTTCTAAATGGAAGTGATCACCAAATTAATATTATGTGTCTGGAACCAGAAACAGCATTAGGGATAGAACTAGATTTTCTACTTCGATTCGAGATTAAACATTTATGGTGAAATGTAATTTTACTTTTGAGCAGGAACCCGTCGGGACTGTAACATCCGCATCTACACGAGTTGATTGCTCTGGGAATTACGGATTGTATTTTTCATCCGTTTAATTGCTTACAAAGCCTCTGAAATTGCATTATGTTCTCGGAAACAGTTCTGGGCATATACGTTGTAGTGTATTCATGTCCAGTCAATTCTAGGTTTTCAGTTCTAGATTTCCAGGAAGACCGGCCAAGCCATTGTTTTACGCCTAATTGGAAGTATAGAATGCTTTTTACGTATCACTCCAGAGACGTAAGCTTCGAAGAGATATACCTAACCAACCACATGAACAATATTACGTGTAGATCCTATAATCTTGGGTCATCTAATTCCATCCAGTTTTGTCCAGTCTGATTTTGCCCTAGTTTCTGAGGTCGCTCTATCCATATGTTGTGTAAGCCCTACCTGTCGCCATTGACTTATTCTATATATCACACAAACAGAATACGAAAGCTTAATAAAATCATATAGGAATGTTTGAAGGAAAAGCATAATAATAATAATAAAGATAAGATGGTCGTGAATATGAATTAGAGTTGGCCTTCAAAGTAGCAAATAAACCAAGTCTACCTTTTTCAAATATATAAAAAAAATTCCGGAATTTTTTCGAAAATACTTTCAAAGTCGTATCAAACCTGGATTCTTAGGCCCGCGTGTATGCCTGAGTCATTATATTATTCTCGAGGTGAAAGTAACAAAAGAAAGTGAGAAGAAAGAAAGAAAGTACGTCAACAAAAAAACATGTACGACGTTTGCTATTATTCTCTGATGTCAATCTTCGGCATATTTGATACAAAAAAAATATGTTTACATGAACGAAGTGGTCCACTTATCATCGGTCTGTCTGTTGGTTCGTTTGTTCGTCGGTCGTCATTACGAAAAGAAATTACGAAATACGATCATCAAGTTACAAGAGAGAACTGAGTTTTCTTTTCATTCCTAAGAAAATGACAACATTATTCCATTCCATCCGATCTGGCTGTAATGTAATGCCCACATGTCGTTCTGCGACGCATATTTTCTCCAGAATGTATGTAATGTAGTAATTTGACTTTCACCGAAAGACTGAAACTACGTCTAAGTTTTTTCTCTTTTTCTGTCTCTACACGAGTCAATAATAAATACTTTCACTCTGGAACATGAACAATGTCACGTCATGCGCGAGTGAGTGAGTGAACCAGAGTTTTCGGCCCCACAAGAGCCCCACAAGTTCATTGAATTCTATTGATTGAATTCGAGTTCATGAGGGGAAATGGGGGAAGGGGGGGGGGTGAAAGCATTAACTTTTGGAAGGGATTAGACAGCACTCTCACTTAATGGGGATTAGCTGGACGTGTTTTACGTCCCACCATGTGGACACACTAAAAGTGATTGAATGCATCTACGTCTCACTGAACGAAAATTTGGCCAAGCATTTATATTCTAGTATAAGTGGTGCCATGGATTCCCCTGATTTTGAGGTCTACCCCCCTTCCATTTGTTTTCTTAAAGGGTTTAATCTAAGAGTATAATAGACTAGGAACACAAACAACTCAAGAAATCCCGAAAATCAACAGAAAACTAGAGTCAGTGTGACGAGATACGTTTGATTTATTTGTTATCGATATTTCGTCTGGAAAAACTTTAAAGAAATAATAGTATTGGTAACGTTTCTGTAAAAAAAAATTGGTTAGCTTTTCAACTGGACTAGAGAATGCCACATTAGTGGTAACCGTGTCTGTATGAGGGCCTGAACTCCCGACATAAAGCGGCAATCCGGAATGGCGTTGATATTATCACACACAACGAATTCATGACAATTCAGATAAATGTTTTAACAAGTTTTCTTTTATATTTTGAGATGAAGAACTTTTTCGGCCCAAAAGGTTAACAAATGTTAAGTTGGTTTGACTCCAATAAGTCAATAGGCCAACGTACTTTAAAGAACGAAATATTATTGCCTCGCCCCATCAGGGAGGAAACATGGAGCTATTAACGCTCACAGCAATTTCAAATAACAGGGTTATTTTATTTGAATAGGACATTTTTAATTCGCTTACTTTTATTGTTTCTTCCCAGTTGGCCATCACGACAGAGCGAAGGGCTGAATATTCTGTGTGCATTTGAGTGTCATCCACAGACCAGAAACGATGAAACATCAAACTAGTTTCGTACCTTTGGAAGACAAAGAACATAATATCACTTGCAATACCATTAAATTTAATGACTAGTGGTGGACATTGTAATAATGATAGGGACGAGAGGACGAGTACATAAAACCTCTCAAGATACAATTCCAGTGAATTCATGAAACCGTTCGTCCTATTGCTTTTCTCGTTACACCAGAAAGAGAAGGTGAATCATACGGATTCGGGGAATACAAATAACAGTTCTCATGTCAATTAAACGTTTTATTATTGGTGACTCAATTAATAGTAGTGCGCAGTTGGAACGTTTCAACCATATTATCAACTTTTACGACAAAGAAGTCGAAGATTGGTTTGACTGCAATTTGCTTACTTCAAAAAGTAAATCCTTACCATTTTGCAACGTTCTCCATTTCCAAGTCCGGTTGATTTCCAACAATATGGTCGATGAAGTTCAAACCGACCTTTGGTCTGCGAATAAAGAAATACGTAATTCGTCATTTCTAACCTATAAAATTTTAGGCTCACCATTATTAATTAGAATTCCAATTCACACAGTTCATAGAAATCTATAATCGTCAGTAAGCGTCTGAATTTCAGATGAATTCTCGTTTGAGACTTGAAGACTCATAAGGCAATTTCAAGATAAGAGAGATATTGAAATAAATCAGCATGCTGATTTCAAGATGACTCTAAACAGAAGAAATCCCCAAGGAACATGTTTGGAATCCCCGTTTGAGTTTTCTTAGGATTTAATTTGTTGATTTACCCGGGATTCTCACAAGTTTCATTTCCCCTTACAATCTGTGTCAGCTCGTGATGTCGTGAATGAGTCTCTTAACTCTCACATTTTATTTTAGAAGCAAATTGGTAGTTTGTTTGCCAGCATTTAAGACTAACCCTAATTCCAACTCGGACTTCGCCATGCATTAGAAGGTAAGCCTCACAAGGAACTCACCTCGCGTGTTACACATAATTGTAAGACGAGGCTAAAACATTCAGCATTGATTTTGGAAAGTAACCTTTCACGAATATGAAGGTATCGTCGGCAGACAGAATTGATTTCTGACTCATTAAGACTGTCTTTTGTACCGACACTGCTGTGATAGTTTCATTTAAATATGAACAGAATACCTCACGAAAAATCTGTCGTACTAGTTGGGTTAGAAAAGCATAAAGCAACCGCTCGGTTTCACTTTTGAGCCGTTCTTGTTTTTACGTGAAAAGTGGTTACCGCGTTAGTGCGATAGGCCATCTCCAGTGTGGTCCAGATTTAATAACGAAATAATAGTGGGTTTATAGGGTTCACCAATGGGACATTACTTTACTTTACTCTTAACTGCGAGATTTATTCTTTACGACCTATTTCATTGCACACTGTGGTAAAATAGCAGGGGGCGTAAGTTCCGGATGGTTCAATCTTATAAATCCAACCATGATCTTAACTGAAAGGCAGGGATAGCAAGTTTCGCAAATTTTATGCAAACTCAATTTGAGTCCTCTCCAGACTTTCACGAAGTGTATCTAAGACGTCCATCAATTCCTCGAGAGACATATTAAGAAGCCGTCTATAGTGAACCAGATACACGAGGCTATACACGATTAGTGGTCATAGTTTTAGACCAGGAAACTGTTACCACTGTTCCAGGGAACAAAATCATCACAGACAAATATCTCGGGCTCCTAATTCGTCTAAAAACGAATATTTGATCCAGCTCTTATTCCAAAGTCAATACTTCCTGTGAAGGTTTTTGGTTTCCCTGTTGAATAAAGTAGCGTCGCCCGTCCCAGATACTAAGATATTTTACCTTTAGATTCGAATTTCTGTCTGATTTAATTGTTTTGCCTGTAACAACAACACATTAATGGATATTGTGTGGTGTGTTGGTTGAAGATTATTTTGAATCTCCTACTAAAACCCTGGTTACTTTAATTGTTCATATTTTATAGTCTAATAAAGACTCCTCGAACTTCTAATAGTAAAGCTTGGATTCCACACTCACAGTTTTGATGACAAAGTGTCTTCATATCCCGCCTTCTTGTACCCTGGGAGGAATGGTCCGACATAGTTTTTACGGTCAACGAAAGTGTGCGTCGTATCTCCGTACTGAAATAAAATTTAAGAACGTTGAAGGTAATCGCAACAGAAGGCCTTGTCTTAAAAACGAGATACACTCATAAGAATCAAAAGGCGCAAATTACTCTCCACCTTGGCCAACTGTAATCTCTCACTTTTGATCCCTCAATTTCAATTTAAGTAAACTATTCATAATTCGAAACTCCGTAAATAAATCGAACACAATCGTTATAAATTCTACTGGACAAATAATGATTTTGATCCTCGTATTCGAAATTCCTATTTAGATTTTTGTATGGTCTTGGCCAAAATGGCAATTCCAAATAACTGGCAGTGATTTCTCATTTCTCAGTTTTTACGAGCAAAGTCTAAGTTTTTGTAATCTTTTTGAAATAAGTCATTACCGTTTGAACCATGGCCATCCGAACAGTCCCATTCTCATCACTCTCTTCCCAAATGTCTCGAAGTAATTTTGCTCCACGTTCCTTGGCTCTCTGCCGAGGTAAAAAGAAAGAATAAAAAAGGTTTAATAAAAAATATGACGTGAAGATGGAATTGAATCTAAAATCCTAATAAAATGTCTATGATTCTCTACGGTGGCTTAAGTGCAGTCCCGTAGGTTCATCTCCAACGCCGTGTAAATTGATTCTATAAATAGATGGCGCTCCAGGGGTAACAACTTCTCAGAGTAACGAGGGCCATAGATTAACATTTAACGGCCGTTTGATGTAACATCCGAGAGCTAACATCCATTTTGCTGTGAAAACTCTATCACAAGAAAACTCACTTTGATTATGAATTCCAAGTTCTCGACTGCGAAAGACACGTCTTTGACGCCATCTCCGTGTTTCACCAAATGATCTCCCATCGTTTTATGGTATGGCTCGTAAGCGGACATGAAATTTAGAAAAATCTAGACAATCGTAAAAAAAAGTCATCCTTTTAGTTTCATAATTCTAAACTTAAGGTTGTATATAGTTCCGGGCTTTCTCTTCGACGAGCATTAAAATACTTGGGGCTTAAAACTCAATTTATCTTTTCAGCACAAAGGTTAAGTCAAAAGTAAAAAGTCTGGATTTATATCAAATTCAACGGGCTCATTTTCAGAAATCATATCGGAAACGCATCAATGGAACTAGCTTCTAAAAAGTAAATAATAAATGGAAATTAAATTACTTTGTCTTGGCGAACAACATGGGCAACAACTTCTCGTGATCCGGTTTCCAAACCCTTATAAGCGACTGGTTCAAATCCCATCCGAGTGCAGTAGTAGGAAGCAGCCTGGACAATTAATTATTCCACTGTATTTATAAATTAATAATATAATACCTAATATGATTACTAATAAAATTTATATTTTAGACCTACAAACATTATCATTCACTTTATGTAATTACGTATTTTTAAATGGTGCCTGTCATTATTAATTGATGTGGGTTATACATGAAACGCAGTTTGAATATTATAGAAACTAGCGTCTAAACCATCTTATTACGTCAGACTTTTAGAGAATAAAAATGATCGAGATTTTGTTCTGATACTTTTACAATTATATACAAAATATTTGTTGGAAAGCGCATTTTCTTTGCAGTCAGCATTTCAGTTTTCAGCGTTGTAATATGCACACTAAATGCCGTGTATTACTCCATTCTTGAAATGACACGTGCATAGTTATAAAATTGATGTCAGTGACGCGATTTAATAGAGACAGACAACGCGTGGAAGGCCTTTGTAGAAAACAAGTTTTACATAAAAATTAATAATAAAAACTAGTTTATTCAAATGTAAATTCCGATAAAGCTTGAGGCTTGATGTTCTTTCTTAAAGATAAGGAAAATTATTCAGTTAATTTCCTCTGAAGCACGATTGAGTCTAAACTTAGGCTAACCTAACCCCATTTTCACAACTTCTTATATTAATTATTCTGGTTGACTCGAAAGACTACTAACATAACTTTTGTGTTCTACTTTGTGTGACAGAATCGAATTTTGTCTCTGAAAGTTCATAGAATTTTTGTGGATAGTTTTAGTCTAACCCTAATTAGATGGAAATAATTTAAGTCTTGTACGGGAGAAATGAGAGGAATATTGTAACCGGAAATTACATTTTGTTCTCTGTCGGGAATCGAATTAAAGAGTTCAAGGTCTAAAATGTAACATGTCTTATGTACAGTAAGGACGTCGTCCATTATATAATATTTTAATAAAAATTCCATAGACTCTACATTCCAATAGGTCGCTCATATGAATTTATGAATAGTAAGTATTTTCAGTATTTTTCTATTTTCAAAAACATCGGTCGTTTACAACGCGTGGAGCGCAGCAGAAAAGAAAGACCGCACGTGTTAAAAAACAGTCTTACGTAATCACATAAATTGCGACTTGAGACTCGACTTCGCAAATTGAAAAAACTTTTGCAGAAAAAAAGAGTTTTTTATTGAATTATAGACTACGATAATTACGCAGTTAGTTTGTTTCTTGTCACAAGTCAAGTTTTTCGCCTTCGGCTTTTGAAGGAACTTGATTACGTTTATTTGAAACAAGTTTGTATTCAAGTAAATACCTTTGTAGCGACTTTGATTCTAATTTGAACTCAACTTATATTTTTCGTAGAAACTCAATTTCCTTCTTGTCTCATCTCGTCCTACTTTCTGCACACACACAAATATTCCAAGAGAAAGTTAGCTTCACATCGTTGCGTTCTGTCGTTAACCAATTACATGGTACACTATGTAATCTCATACCTTATGATTCTACGACTTCAATCATATTACTGTCATCGCGAAAAAGTTTCCAATTTTCTGTCAACTTTATATATTTTTTGTTGAATAGCATTATTTTGCAAATACAAAAGTATAACGAATAGAGAAATTTTCTGCCCGTGCTTTTCAATCTTAGTTCCCAAGATTAGTTTTCTTGACTTGATTGCAGATAAATACGAAACATTTGTATATACCTGTTTGGCGTTACCAACCCATAACGTCAGATGATCATAGGCCGTAAATTTTCCACCTTCGGGCTAAACAAATGTTAAAAAAATAAATTCTGAATTAGGACTATACATTTAATTGTGTCTAAAACTAGACGCTAGTGCTTAAAATAAAGCTCACCATGGCACCTTTGTCAGTGTAGGTTGTCTGGAAGTATAACAAAGAAATTAATTACAAATATGACTGTAAAATGGGTAAGTGGGATGAAATTAAGGTGTGCGTTGGCTACTTTGATATAAAATCAAAGGCCTACAGATTTTTCGAAATTTTTGACATTTTAGAAATATCCCTTATTTTTAAACTCTTATCATTTGTTTTCGAAATCATCGGATTCTTTGTATTCATAAAATATAAAGTGCACTGGGAAGCTACCATAGCCGGTAATGATACGGAATTAGGATTTGCTTTACAACGGAGCCATAAAACTGATAAAACTTCTCGGTGATACGAAATATATAAATTTTGAAATTAAAACTCAAAATCTGTCAAGACATCTCTCCGTTCAATTTTGCAAAACAAAAAAATGAATACCGAAAAGTACAATAAAATCTAACCATTTTCGATTATCGGTTGTCCGTCGGTAATAGCAATACTATCGAATGTGACTTCGAAAGAGTGCAAGAAAGAACTGGGAAGGTGATGAGCGAATTAACACTATCTAATACGTAAGAAAACTGAGATTCTTTTAAAAATCCAATGTCAAAAAGTTGTAAAGCAGGGTTGGTAGGTCAGCATGGACATAAATTATGAGAAAAAATGCAATGGAAATTTTTGACCCTCCTAGTGTATTACAAACGAAGGACCGGAGAAACGGATGCTCCCCAAGATGCAGGTAAGGGTGACAGGGGAATAGAATTAATTATGTAATCGCGTAGTAAAACTTTCAGGATTGGTGGAAACAAGTGGTGTGTATGCCACAATAAAAAACAAGAAATCAATTCAGATGAAGCCAGTTTCATCAAGGCGATCTTCTCTTCCGTCCGTGCATCGTCATTTCCAGTTTTTTTAAACAATTATTTGGACTTGAACCTGTTTATTAAAGATCACGAGGAAACAAATGCAACATATTTCCTGCTGGAAAATAATATGACTTAACCAGCATGGGTAATTCCATCATTTTATTTCTGCTGATTGGTCTATCGAGGATATATGTATAGAATGGCGACGGCAAATTGAATGACCCAAACCAAGCCAATATTCCGATAACAATTTAGGTCATCTCATTGCGCATTGATTGACATAATGTACCTACGTGCGTCGGTGCGTCTTGGCCGACAGAAACGTAATTGGGTATTACAAATTAACCCTTGAAAGTGCGTCAAAAGTCCAATTGTTTCAATCTAATTTCAATTCATAATCTAAACACATGCAAGACCATGTAAATTCCAAGTTCATGCAGTTTTCCGTGTACTTCCTGTATTCTTCTCTGAACTTTGAACACATGAATTAATTCTTATAATTCATACCTCATTGTTTAACATAATTTTTAACTGAAACGTATTTCTGCTTTGATCAGAGCTGTCTTGATGTACCTGGTCACATTTTGGGATAGAATGAATATTGTCAGTATATATTTTTTGAACAAAATGCTTCATTTGTGGCACCATATTCAACGTTAAAGGGACATTTCATATGCAAAATCCGACCTGGCGATGGTGCAAATATCCTGGCAACAACTTAACTGTAAAGATTTTCTCCGAAGAGAAAATAATTTTCTGATTTCTTTGTAGTAGCTAAAAATTAATGCTTTTGTACAAGTTTGAGTAAAATATGCCTGCAGGACACGGTTAGAATGTTACAAGATCTGGCATTAAAAAAATTAAGTGCTCACCAATCGGTTATAACTTGTGTTCAGGACAATCGACCACTTTGTTTTTCGGTTCGATCTTTCTTTCCTTGAAAACCAATTTTCATCGAGGGTATTATGCATTTGTTAAATGTCTTCCCTGATACAACAAATTTTTTTTACACCTAAGAAAAGTCAGTTAAGAAATCGTTTTTCTGAATATCGAGTTTTTCAATTGAATCTTGTGTGGTTGTCAGGTCAAACTTGCTTGAAAATGTCAACAATTTGAAGTGCCGGTTCTGATAGCATCAACAAATTTAATGTAGTCGCTTCATACTCATTCGACGTTCTGCACATCCAGATTGAAGGCTAAAATCACGGATTAGTTGTCGAACAAATCGGTTTGAATTTAAAATACTGTTATTTCCAGCGAATTAACTTTCAATCAAGAAGATGCCTCCGAAGCGAAAGTCAAAACCGGCTGGAAAGCCTGCTCAGATACCGAAAAGAGGACTCAAACAGAAAAATCCTGGTAAAATACTGTTTTAGATTTATTATCAATTTACATAAAAATAGAGAATTCTATACTGTGTCCTTCATTCTCATTCATAACCTTTGATGCCCCATCTCCTGGACCATTCATCTGAGGGACACATCGGGGGAGAACAGCATTATTTCATTAAATGTATTAATTAATTATCGACCGCCCAAGACATCTGAATAAAATAGAACTTTAAAACTTTGCGACCATGTGTGTAATATTTTGTATTTGTTACACAATGGATTATGGTATTGTGGCAAAGCAAAGTGCGGTACAGTGGCATAGTGATACAGTGGCACAGGTATCATTTACTGTTTATCGTGCTTGTTCATGTTAGGGATTGGTCCCATGGACATACATGGTGTGGTTAAAAATGATTTCTCATCTGGAGTTTTTTCTACCACATGCACATGAGCGACCACCCCTAATAAGCTACACTCACCAGAATTTTTGAGAATGGCATAAGACGAATCTCAATTAATGCGTGCATTCTTGTTATTAGTTAAGAAGGAAACAAGAGCACAGAAGAGAAGGAAGAAGGTTGACAAAAAGTTTATTGGTATTGAATTTGACAACATTCCTTGCAACTCTCTTGACCGTGATGAACTTGAGAGGGTGGCCAATACGCTCAGGTCGGACTTACAAGAAACGAGAGCCGACCGAGTGTTGATGCAACTGCAACGAGACTATTTCACGGAAATCATATTGGTTTATTTCGAAAAAATTCGCAATAATCGGGTAAATATCAATAAATACTGTTTCGTGTAGAAATTTATCTAGGATCTGGTATTGCGGATCTAACGTAAAACACGAATTTTAATTCAATAGAAATTTCAGGTCTCTGCTAGATAAATACCACTTTATCTCGAAAGGTCTTTGCGCCTAGCTGTACGCGAGAATTTCAAAGTCATTAGATCTACGGATTGCACACCAAATTATACAAAATTTAGATATCAATTTCCAATAAATCTTCCGACTTAGACTGCAGAACGGTGGGATTTAATGGTTAATCTATTATCCCATGTATATTTTTGTTCCTTTAAAATAATTTTAATTGAATGTATTGCCTTTAGGAACATGCTAAACTGAAGAGGGCGGAGTTTGATAACGCTCAATACGACGTCCAAATACGCGATGGACTCATACATGATAAAGAGGTTTAACTTCACATAATGAATGAGACCAACAATTTTTGGAGAGCAAGGTTTGCAAAATATATATGATTTTGAGTTCTAGTTCGCTGAGAAGGAACATTGGAAGAGATTAATTGCCGAATCATTCAATAATAGGCAAAATAGACTAAAAAGAAAGGTAAATTGAAAATGCAAATTATTATTTTAAAGTTCGTCGAATTTGTTAGCATAATTATTTGATATGATTCTAGAGAGCTAAACGTGCCCTCAGAGATTTTGAGTTTCATGTCGAAGACATGGAGGAATGTGAGCAACATAAACAAAAACAGCGCAAAGCACGCCCACCAAAATTTGCTGAATATGAGTAAGGAAAGTAATAGCCTCTGCGGTTTTGGTATTAATTTTGAAAATAAATATCTTATTTGCTAATAGAGAGGAAGTAAGTGATCTTGAGACAGCTGAAAAAAGAGATTTTGCAAAGAGGTTTGATTTTATGGATAAACAAGATATTCGAAGGGCGAGGTGGAACGCGATATTGGATAAAGACATTCTACTTGAGTTGGACTACGTAAAAATAATATAAAATTCATTTATCTATAAATTTATTTTAAAATGTTGCTTACAAGTAAATATTTTCTTTGCTCAGTACAATTGTGATCTGACGGAGAGGACTTACGAAATAATCAATGAACAATGTTGGGTGTTCTTCAAAGTGAGGGAGCAGGAAATGAAGCATCAGCATAACCAATGGAACTTTATTGCTTACGATTTCTATCATTGGGATGATATAGACGTTGACACTCGATTTGTATGCCATTTGCATACTTATTTTTAAAAAAAATGAAAAATTCTATATTATCTCCCTTTAAACATGAACAAAATTATTCTAATTTTAAGATGGAGATACAAATAGAGCTCTACGCTAAAGATCAGATTGGTCTTGAAAAATATTACAACAAAACCTATTGGCCGTACATCAAAGTCAAAACGAATGCGAGTTAAAGATTTTCTAAGAAATCACTACAATTTTAGTATTATATTGAATAACATTGAAACTCGTCCAATTAATTTTACAGCGTCGGACCAGACTTCGACTTGATCATCACCGAGGTTGGCATTACGACTTAATTCGACGGTCTGAACTCGACATGGCTTATGCAATGCATTTGTACGCTGAAGAGTTATGGAACCATATTATTGTTGATTATGAAATTCGTCAACTCAAACAGGGGTACATAAAATAACAAGTTGATCATAATACATATAATAGTCGAATCTATCCTGACTGCCTGACTATGAGAGGGCTACAACTGGGGTTACCCAATACTGCGCTTTTCACAACGTAACATAACTTTCCCTACTGGAGTATTTGCTGGACCTTTCGTAACTCGTGACCACCTGTACCATAAGACCAGTTTTTTGTTGCCCGAACCTGTAATGTCGGAAACGCTCTAAAGCACGAATTGCGACAAGGAGCAAAGCATCGCATTGTGTAGAGTGAGTAGGGTTGGCTACAAAATACCTGGTCGTATTAGCCAGGCAGTTGTATAGCTCAGGTGGTCTCATTTAAAAGTTCACTCTATATGAATACTAATAATTGGGTCTCTATGATTGTTTGGCAAAGACTCCGTCATCTCACCACGAACTGTTGGACAGTCTTCAGGGAACGTTTTGAACTTGATCGTTACGAAAAGAAGGCGACCGAAGCACAAGGAAGGTACATGCAACTGCGACAAATTAATCAGTCATTCTATGAAAAACCTGAAGATGAAATCAAAGATTTTAATGTGGCAAGGGATTATATGTATGAGACTGACGAAGTCACGCAAGCCCAAAGATTCGAGGTAATGTTTACGTGCACATTTAAAATAAAATGAGTTAGTGTACTAGCAAACCTGAACCGAAACCACGTTTCGGATTACAATTTAATAATCAGAACTACGCGAATAAATAACTCAGTAGTTTTAGAAGTTGGATCCGTGAAAATAAACAATAATACGTGCTCGCAGCTTCGTCGGGTGCCGGGATAGCATTGTCCGTAGAAGGGGAGCACGACGACGGTACAGCCGTGAAGGCTGAACGACTCAAAGTAACGAAGATAAGTTTTAATGTCAAAAATGAAATCAGAGGTCACTAGGAAGGTCACCAAAATCTCTCTCTATCGAAAAGTATAAGAAAAGTTTCGAGGTCAAGAATGATCTCAATTTGACATCTAATGTGACCTCCGAGGTCATTGGCAAGGTCACCAGATAATTCCTGTAGTAGGGAGAAAAGTTCAAGGACAAAAAATAGCTTTTGGCAATTTGACCTCTAAGATTACCTCAGAGGCCACTGGGAAGGTCACCATCAGAATCGCGGTAAAAAAAATTCGGAAAAAGTATGTGTCAACCAAAAGTTTCTGTTTGTCAACAATTGCAAGCTCGTCTTCAAGATGGAATAGTGTTTAACCACTGGGAGCTGTGAAATAAAATTGTATGATTCTTTGAAATCTCTCGGGTAGAAGTACAACTAATCTGTCTTCTCTTCCTTACTACAGTCAATCCGAATTAAGAAACAACATGATGACACGGCACGCTCAATGAATACTCGCGCTGATAGACTTGGAAGGGAGCGCTTTTACAGTAGACATTCTTGTTATAAACCAAAACCTCAAAAATTAATTGGGCGTCAACTAAACCTTGGAGATCGGGCCGCTGGACTCGTCGCAAACCCATTTTATCCAATGCGGGGACAGGATTTTAAAATTCTGGATATATTTTCAAAAGAAGAACGCACCTCAAGCTATCCACGCTTGTCGGGAAAAAAACGAGAACCAGAAGTCGATATATTCCGAAATGCTTCTAACCAGTCCCAAATCGATAAGACTGGAGTCTGGGTTTAAAATATTAAGAACTAATACAACAAATCGTGAAAAGTAATTGTAATACACATAATAAAACGAATTAAACACGAGAGAATGCAATAAAATCTTTCAAAGAGTACAAATACCAATAAAAGAGAGACAGCAAAAATTAATTCGTAGTTTATTTCAGAAGACATTTTGCCTCATTCCTTTGCCTTGGCTTCATTTATCCAGTAAATTAGGGTAAAGAAGACATTGCCGATTTAAAAATTCAACGATCGAATGTCAACATAGATCTGGCCACCCCTGTATATTCGACTTGAAGGCATTTTTACAGCGCCTGTGAAATATTCTTTGCAAGCGTCAACTCTGTTGTTGAGAATTTAGTCAACAAGTCATTCGAGAGTGAAGACAATTGCATTGTTGTTTGTGAGTATGTGATCAGAACGTGCTGTGACAATTTCGTTGACAGGGTCAGTGAGACAGAAAATTCGAGCAGGAAATGCAAACGAGGATGAATTAAGTTTCGTTTGCAAAGCACCCGCACACTAGGGCATTACGGCACAGTCTTACTTCGCTCGCCCTTCTGTGGCGCAACCGTAACGAAACGACATACATCCGAGTGATATTATTCTGTATTTTTTATTTAAATATGGAAGGCGTATGCAGTAAAAATCAAACATGGAATAGGCGGAACAAACAAGTATTTCTAAAGCAGGAATAACACCTAGAAATTTCTTTGGTTGATTTAAAAAATATTAGAAAGTGTACCTGCGGAATTTTTACATTGAATGTCGTGTAACTTTACCGTAGTTGTCCCGAGATAAAAATGGCGGACAATCGGACAAATAAAGCTGGATTTAAAATTCTACCCTTGGTTAATACACAAAGTACGTACAACAATAATTTGTCTATAAGAATGTCCAGTGAAACATCTCAGATTTTGTTTTTAAATTTTCATTAATCTACTGGAATTCCCTTAACAATACACAGGAGAGTACATTTAAATGTTAAGTTTGGTCTCAAAGTTAACAGGAATTTAATTTCAAACGAGTGCAAGGGTTTTGCAAAAGAGCAAAATGCAAATACACAAAGATTATCAAGAATAAGAAAATTAAGTAGAAAATCGGTGTTGTGTTTCAGAAGTAGAAGTAGCACGTAGAAGTATAATTATGTCGTGTGAATAACCGTGTTTTTATCCAATATTTTGTACTTATGGAATATATAGTAGAATAGTTCATAAAGTAGTATTAGCCATAGAAAAAGGGTGTGAATACTGACGCGTTCTTAAATAGACTTACACAAATGATCATACTCATTACCTTAATATCATTTAAAGTGATGTCCAGTGGGCAGACATTATTAGTAATAGTAGTAGAATAAAAACATGTTACGGCAGGATTCACAATGGTGCATTTTTCATAACCTCACAATGTTTTACATGCAATCCTAATGCATGAAGCTAACCGGCGCGACAGACAGATTTCTTGAAAGAAACCAATTCTTAAAGACAAGCTAGCCAATGTGTTCCTCTTAATTACTTCCTGATTAATTAGTCTCATTCCATGCACCACTAGTTAATTATCTTCGTTATGGTAATGATGCTGACGAAGGGCTGCCAGGCGTCGGCGGGATTTTTCAAGTTGAGACTCAAGTCTTAAAACCTCAGCTTGTTCTTCTAATTCTAACCGCTTCGCATTGTGGGGCGTCATTTTCCCAACGTCGATGTCTGGAATAGTTCAAGGAAAATTATAGGACAATTGTATTTGTTCTTGAAGTTTTCGTTTACATTACAAGCAAAATCTTACCTGACTCCTCAATTAATTGACTGCAGTCCTTCGCAGTGGCTACAACGTGAGCGGTTGCAGTTTTTACACCAGTCGAAGCTTGTTTTACTTGGGACAAATTTTTCGAACTTCGATCAGCTCGAACTTGACTCGCCACGACCAATTGAATGGTACTGGCAGCAATTTCTTGGGACGACGCAATCAGGTACTCAAACCCACCGCCCTTACTAGTAACTGCCTTGTCTGCACTCTCCCTGTTAGTAAATAATTCAAATAAATGCTAGTTTAATACTTAAATATTTTGAAAATAAACTAATTACTCACAGCAAAAGCTTAGCACCGATTCCAACAGCTTTCGCGGCAGAGATAAGACCATCGGTCCATTGATGATTTCGTTTGTAAAACTCCTTAGCAGATGAAGTTCCCTGTGTAACAATAATAGTTATTATTTTCTTATTCGAAAGAACTTATCACAAAACATAAAATGAAAACTGGGTTGTATGGCTTACCCTTCCTTGTGAAACAATCTCAATTTGTAGACCCTTAGATTTTTGAACCAAAATCCTGATTGCATTCATGAGGCTGGTACAAGAATCAATGAGTTTCTCATTAACTTCCAACTTAACGCCAGTATCAGATGCCCGGGAATTTCTAAGAATTTCTTCCATTCTTCGAGCCGCTTCATCTATAGCTTGCTCCATGGCGTGAAGCTCCTTGTCCAATACTTCCGCAGCATCCTGCTCAGGAGTCAAAGAACTTCCCAAACGCTTTACTTTCTGCAGTAGTGAAGTCCACTTAGTCACGACATCCGCAAACTCTCCATCCAGCTATAAGTAAAACAATGACATTCATCAGGAAAAGAATAAAACCCGTTCTTCTGAACATTTTGACAAACTCAATGACCTACCGTGCCACGTTTCTTCATTGTCTGGAACAATTCTAATGTTGAAGACCCTAAATTTCGGACGTCTGATAGAAGATCTGAATATAATAAAATCAAGAAATGTCGATCAATTTTGGGTTTGGATATTTATATGCAGAGGTTAAAAGAATGTACTATGATGCTAATGAATGAATGAATAAGGTAACTC
Source organism: Protaphorura glebata (assembly GCA_034694305.1). Lineage (NCBI taxonomy): Eukaryota > Metazoa > Arthropoda > Collembola > Poduromorpha > Onychiuridae > Protaphorura > Protaphorura glebata. The sequence goes on along the minus strand of JAQFYE010001221.1, from coordinate 4,072 downwards.
TCTCTTTACCAACAATTATTCCGCGGAACACCGTGTTTAATCCAACTGTACTTGGATAATGCCCAGGGCTGGTAATCGGAATCGGAATCGGAATCGTAATCGAAAAATAATAGAAATTTTTACGATAATCGGAATCGGTATTAGAATCGAAATTAGAATCAAAATCCAAAATCCAAAATAACCGGAATCGGAATCAAAATTCTAAAATAATCGGAATCGGAATCGAAATTCTAAAATAATCGGAATTGGAACTGATAATCGGAATCGAAATAATTTAATAATCTAAAAAATAATCGGAATCGGAAAAAAAAATTCGGTTACCAGCCCTGATCATGCCGCAATGCATTATAGAATCGGTTCCCATTTATCTAACTTTCGTTACATACAACCACTTTTCATATATTTGGAACGCTCGATATAGAGAGAGGTAACTGTATGTTGCCTACCGTCGCCTTGTTGGATGTCCTTGCAAGTTCGGCTAAGCGGACCGCCGTACACAACCAGAAATTCGATATCATGCCCAAAGGCTGGAAGTTCAAAAACTATCTTTTGGAGAGCGCTTTGTGTGGCGAAACCCTGACTCGTCACTTGTTGGAGACTTTGAATGCTCATCGGAGTTTTCTCACACCGGCAAACATAATAATCCAGCAAACCAATGTCACCAGTCAGTCTCGGGCTATCTAATTCTTCCATCTGAGATTTGATTACCTTCTCAAAGGTCCCAATTAAAAAGTCTAGGTATGATTAAAATAACATTTTGTACAATTAAAAATAATTTAGATTCATAACATCCAAAATACTTAGACAATTTCATACCTAAATGAGAATTGGCATCTGAAAGTTTCCCAGCCTCGTTGCTTCGCTCAAGCTCTTTAATTTGTTCTTGCAGTTTGGCGACTTCTGCTAGGTAGTTGTGATTGGCCATCGAGACTGTCTTTAGTTCATTGGAAATGTCGAACAATTTAAGCCGTTGTTCGTCAAGGTCTTTATTGAGTTTCTGAAAGAATGTCGATTAAAAGAGCCATAAAGTTACTCCATCTTAAAGATTTTTAATCTGCTTGCGCATAATTCCACATACCGTGTTGGCATCCTCCAGTGTATTTTTGGTTGCTTGAAATCCTGACGTTGCCTCTGCCAGTATATCCTGCGTTCTCTGCAACTCTTGTTCTAACTTGTTCTTTACGTTCCCCAAGGTCTAATTGAAATTAATAGTTAATAAATAAGGCATCATTCAATAGGCGTAGAGTGAAATTGACCGGTTTTGCGGTAACTGTACTAGTGAGAATCAACAAATATGTAAATTTACATGACTTACCTCAGCTTTTGTATTCACTTCAAGTAATTCAACTTTGACCTTTTCGCTTTCTTCATCCTTTCTTCGGATATCAGAAGTTAAGCGTGTATACACTTCCTCTTTTTCTCGTTGAAGATCCTAATATAAATTTAAATCTATCATTGTGAGGCTTATTATTAAAAATACTATCTGGCCAAATATGCGAATATTGACCTGCTAAATTCAAACTTTAGCAAATTATTGCCTTATTAGCTAGAATCAAGGTTGGATATTTCTAGTCAGAAATCATTGAACACGATTAATTTTTACTCTTACCGCATTAGTATTTTCCAAGGCAAGTCTCAATCCCTGAAAGTCTGAAAGGCTTGTTTCTTTAGCTTCAAGAGTCCTTTGGAGTTCTTCCTCTGTCTTCTTTTTGTCTTTTTCCAGGGTCTGCGTAGTTTACAAGGAAAACGTTACTATTGAGGTAGATTACTGTGTATAATTCCAGCAGCGGTATGTTAAGTATATGATCATTGAATTGTCAAGTTGGAAAGACATCTGAATGAAACCAAACTTGAAACCTCAAAATTCTCACCTCATTCCTCAATTTTAATTCCTGCAGATCATTCTCTAGGATTTGGCACGCATCGCCTTTCTTCCCGAGTTCGAACATGAGGTTTGCTTCTAATTCTTTCTTTTCTCTCCTGATATCCTATTAAGAAAACACTAGTACAATGCCCAAGAGACACTACATTCTGATACGTTTTTTTTAAATAACTCTGCTCACCTCATTAGCATTTTCTAGAGCCAGTATCGACTGTTGAAACTTCGAACTGTCTTCGGACATATTCGCTTGCGTTTTGGATATTTCTTCTTGTAGCTTCTTTTTCTCAGTCTCGGTAGCCTAGCGAAATACGATTCATGTAATAAAATTCATAATCTATATTAAAAATTTGGAAATATGTTACATACATCAAATTGCGTTTGGAGCTGGTGCAGTTGTTCTTGAATCGTCAAACATTCTTCAGTTTTCTTATCCAGTTCAGTTGATAATTGCGTTTCTAGATCCAATTTTTCTTTGTGGAGACCCTGTTGGTAGTTATAGTTAAGACCTCATTAACAAATACAAGTTGTTTTTAAGAATTCGGATATTTCAAAAATCCGAGTGAGGATTTTATGCTTAGTCTTAACTTACTTCTAATTGTGCAGCAAAGTCTGCATTTGTGGTAGCAGCTTTTCTTAGATCGCCAAGTTCTTTCTCAAACCCAGCTGACTGAAATTCCATGAAATTATAATAACATATTTTATATATAGCACGAAGTCATTAAACCCTGAAATAAGAAGCTCGGTAGGACATCGCCGAATAAGTAAATCTGGAAAATTGCGAAACAATCGAACAGGAGATATACTACGGTTTAATTCCACAAGACGTCTCATGCTAGTTGCTATTGCAGTAAAACAAATCCTGGCGACGTTGACCGTAAAGCTGAGATATCTGAGTTTCATCGCAAGCAAATAAAACAAATCGCGAAATATTCTCAGAGAATTTATTTATTCTGACAATGTTCTCTCCAATTAGCGATAAAGCAGCGGAAATTTTTGTTTGTAAGCCTTAACCATCATCATATTCATTCACCTTTCTTAAGAGCTGAATGTGCTCCTCACGCAAACTGTTGTACAAGTCTCTGAATTTTACAAATTTTTCTTCCACAGACTTTCCATAGGCTGAAAACAAAAAAAATAGTTTTAAGCCTTACTCACATAAAATCTAATAACCTAAACTACCGCAACAGTGCCCACCTTCTGCTTTCTCCAAACGCTGCAAAAATTCATCCGGGATTTCACAGACATGTTCATCAGCCTCCTTAATTTTCAAGTCTTTCTCCGCCAACAGCTTAGCCTTCAAATAAGCAAATTTGTTTTCTCGAAATGCCTTTGGGATTTGATCAATTTCTTACCTTCTCACTGAGTTCACCTCTCAGTTCATCAATGTCAAACTGGAGTTGTTGGAGTTGTGTTAGAGCCGTACTTTTAAAGCGTTTTGAGTCAAGGTTCAGTCTTTCAAGTTCACTCTCCAGCTCTTTCACTCTCTTTTCCCTAAACAAGTCACAAACTCCGAATTAATACATGAATATTGGTATCCGGTCGACGCTTCAACCGGCATATTATAGCGAGATTTTGCCAGTTACAGGGTGAATAAGCCTATACTGAATTGCAATTCGGTGTCTGTCCAATTACAGTGAAACCTGTCTTCCCGATCACCGATCACTCGTCTACCTGGCTAATGTGATAGGTTTTACGTATCCCAAACCGGCAGGATTCTTTCACCGAATCCATCCACACAAATTAAATAGCGACCTTACTTTTCAATGTAGAGGGCCATGACGCCAGGGTCAGGAGAGCTGGACCCATTTGTGTCCTCAAGTGCTACCAAATTCTCTGACTCTGATACAGAAATCGTATCACTCTGAGCATCCGTGATATCTCGCTCTGACTGGAAAACTTTGAGCCTACTTGGCTGGTAATTATCCAATTCGTACTGGTTCAGGAAATTTGGTGGGTTCTGTGGAACAATCAAATCCATGCAGTGAAGTATCATTTTAAAAGAATCCATTATTCAATTTGTGCGAATTCTCTAACCTTTGGAAGGTCCTGTATTTCAATAAGATTTTTGAAATATTGAAGATTCATTGTTTTTCTGAAAAATTCCTGAAGACCTAGGAAAACCTTTCGAAAACGATCTCGATGTCCATTCAATAGGTCCGGTGATAATTCTGTTTAGTGTTCGCAATGCTG
>JAQFYE010001220.1:0-24741 GCA_034694305.1 Protaphorura glebata | reverse complement strand
CATTTTAGTGTTAAAATTGATTAACTACGTGTCATTCTTTCCTCGTGCGACAGACGAGGTGGTCCTTCGGAAGACATCGACTTTTTAACTTTTAAATAATTGAAGGAAAGTTACGTCGTCAGTAACACAGTCATTTCGAGACATTTGAAGAACAGATCTCAGTTAGTTTACTGGTCTAAAAATTGTCTATTTAGTTTTACATTCTGAGAGAACGAACGACGAAATTAGGTTAAAACTTGGAGAAGTAATTATATTTCGAACTTCTGCACTGATTTGAAATTAATGCATACTTTATTTGAAGCAGCTCAGGACTACGAGACAATCAAATAAGAGGGTCATTTTTTCATTTAAGAGGTTTTGTGCCACCCCGTAGATTGTAGATTGAACAAAAATTATGAACCACACTTCAAACTTCATGATCGTAGTTTTAGTTTGATCCAACCCCTTCTATTAGAACGTCATTCTTTTGAACAGTTATAGTCTGCCCGGTAATGAAACGTAATACCGTTCAAATCCGAATGCACAAGTTTTCCACTAATCACAATATTTGATTACTTGGTTGGTAACCTGTATTCGGCATTATAGTGATTAAATAAATTCAATTTCGGGAGTCCATAAATTAAAATGGTCATTTTATTTGGCAAGCCAAAAATCGTATTTCTAATTTTTTTTGATTGTTGAAGAATACACATAAAACTCATTGTACATAACAAAGAATTACAAATCTCGCAGTAGCTTATTTCCTATGTCATGCCAAACATACCCTCTTGTCCTGGTTCGTCAGTTTGTTATAATGGTCATAGTTAAGTAATTTGTGGACTATCAATCGAGCTGTGTAAAATAGAACCATAGTTGTAGTTGACTCATTGACAGGTTGATTGACTCTTTTAGCCATCTGACGTCGTGGTCAGTAAGTACTCTGATGCTGATATGTAAATTGCAACAGTGATACCGATGACACTAGCTATGGCCATATTCTTTTGAAAAATGATGCACGTTGCCAGACAGAGGCCAAGGTAAGTGAGGTAACGCGTTGTGCTCAAATAAAGTGATCTACCTGCCGTTGTGTCATCTGTTAGAAAAATCACTCAGTTAGTATTCATAATTTCTCTCTCCTCTGAATTTCAAGTATGTGCCAAGAAACTTACCAATGCACATTTTGTTCTTGAGCACGAAACCCGTTGCGCATTTTTCGCACATGTCAGGGCCATCACCAAAACACCCCTCACAAGATTTGTCACACCCTATCAAACAAAATTTGGTTTAATTTAGAACATCATATCTAATCATAACTGGAGTTGTAAGTTTGCAACATACCTATGCATTTATAAGAACCCTCACTGTTTACACAAAATTCACTGAATTTACAGGGTGACGCATCCATTAAACACTCATTGAAGTCTAAGCACCCTCGCTCCTCGTCATTGTCCCAACCATTCGCACATGTGACACACTCTGAAATTAAAAGTATTTCAAAAATATGTAATTAATAATTGTAAATTATATTTATGATTTTCAAGTGTTCGAGACTAACGTTTGGGCCCTGCACCAGTGCATCCTCCTTGACATGCCCTGTGACATGCAGAGCAAAGGAATTTATCTTCCTCTCTGAAGGCTTCATAAAAGTCTTTGGCACAAGTGTCGCATAATTTCCCAGCGTAACCTGTGTCACAAATACAGTCTCCATTGCCCTTTCGTGTTCCATCTCCCTGTCAATTTAAAAAAAAATAGAATATAAATTCTACTGATAATATCGCCTCTTGATAATCAAATCAAAAGCATAATATTTTTTATCAGATACTGTAGTTTAATTTTCTTTCGTTACTGTTTATTTACCTTGCACTTCCCGTGTTGAGAGCAAATATTATTGGGTGCTCCCGTACAAGGCAGACAATCACGGCCATAATGGTGCTCCGGACAACAAACTGACAATTTCGACACGCACAACCAACTTAAAAGATCTTCTCCAGCATTTCGATAATTATTCCACCATTCTTCCAAGGCGTCCTCATTTTCCGAACTTAGTTCATGGCACTACAAATTATCAAAGATAAAACACTAACATTAACTTTTACGAATATAAAATATTGGTTGACTTGGAAAAATATAGTTATCAAAATTAAAACTTTAAAATTCCAACTTTAACTACCTGATCTTTCCCAACTGTGACGTCTGAACATAAGCCTTCGTGAATTTCAACAAGTCTGAGTTCCGAATTTTTATAAACCTTTTTGTTTTCCTCTTCCCAGGCTGTATCACCACCGCCATAATGACCTTTATTAGTTTTCTCCATTCCCTATAAAGAAATCAAGTGATTGACAATTCTGAATTTGATTCGAAACTTACATATCAGTGAAACATAATTCTGAAAAATTATCAAATGTAGTTAATGCAGATATCTACTACTACGTTTACTGCTAAATGTTTTCTTAAGGGGCAACTTTGGAAGACAAGAACGAAACCATCTCCAAAGGGGTCTCTTTGAGAATATATGCATTTAGAGGCAGGTCAGTCAGTGTAAGTGAAACTTGGCATGGAGACGGAGAAGTCAAACTTCGGAATTTTTCAGTGAAGAATTTTGAATCACAATATTCAGGATCTCCGATTTCATACCAATAAGCGCCATTTTAGATCGACTAATTCAGGTGAGAGGTGATAGTAACTCTATCAAATCATTTCATTCTGGGCCAACATAAATTGGCTAAACGCACTTTCTAGTGTTAGTGTTAGTGTTCAAATCTAGGGTTATTCTGAGACAGAGCTAACAAAGCATGATGTCTTGATATCTTATTCGGCCGAGCTCTCTGACTTTTACAATTTTTCATTTAGGTAAGTTACTCTCAATGCAATTTGTATATCACTAAGAAACACTTACCCGAAGAAACGATGTGACAAGTGCTCGGCAGGCCTGACATGGCGCTAAGCGTCGACTAGCTTTTGTGGGATCAGGATTTGGTGGACCTGCTCCCCAGGTTAACTCAATGAGCATAAAAATTAGTATACAACCTCTGGTCTTCATACTACTGGAATTTTTGAGTACTTGAACGTTACTCGGAATTAAATATATCACTTTGTTAATACTTGGTTTAAGCGTCTAAAGAGATCACTATGCCGAAAGACCTTCGTCAACTGTTCATTTCCAAAGGTATTCAATCAACCTGAAAGAAATCAAAATCATTATCTTCAATTAAATCCAACCTACAGTATCGGAACCACAAGAATCTATCGTCATTTAAACATGGCTCGGCATGTGCTAACTTTGTTGGAGAATCCTCAAATTAGTGCCCAGAAATCCCAATTCATTGCATTGCAGAAAAATGTAGATCGATTGTTACATATTGTAATCGCCACATAACATATTTTTGCATTGAAGTATCGATTTAGCTCGAACTCTACAAAAATATGTTCACAGTTTGTCTGAAAACTGTATCGATAAACAAGTACAACGACAAATCGATTTATTCGAGAACATTCTAATACTTTTCTAAAACTTACTTGAAAACATCGACGAAGATCCACCATAATTAAGAATCAATGTATAAATTTATCAAACATTGCAAACTGTAAGTTAGAATTGAAGGAATATTTACAGAAACATTGGCTATTGTAAATTAGTAATAACAGGACTCGATTTATTAATTCGGCGATCGTTCCAAAGCCATTAATTCAGTTAAAATTGATTATTTGAATATTTTGAAAATCGACAAAAATTCGATGTAAGTTCAAGGTATTTAACCGAACCAGTAAGCATTAAAAATCAGTTAACAGTTATGTTGAATTATTCAAGAATGAAATCATTGTCATATTTGGAATTATTGAAAGTTTCCTACATTTCAATCGATATCGATTCGATTACTGGTACCAATATTGACTGAGGCTGAAGATTCAGGTATACAAGCTATCATTTCATAGGTTTCAAAATATGTAAAGAGTTTGATCTTACCTAAAATTAAAAATGATGATTTTTGCGCCAATTCTAATCCGGTACCGGTAATTTCGGTTGCTTGCCGGTTGTGTGTCAAATAAAATGAAATGTTGTCCAGTGAGTAGAATACTGGCCAATAAGTATGTAGGACTGTGCGTGTGTGTTGGATCTATCTAATCACACGTCAGCTCATCTATCACATGTTCTTCTCCACTTCAATCATTTCCAACTGACAAGGAAAGAGTGCGCAGGAATTGATCCTGTTCTGGACAAAAAATTTACACACGGAAGATTTGATTCACCGGAGAAATTTTGAGGAGGCTTGGAAAGACGAGAGGAAAAGGCTAGGAAGGAATGTAACAAATATGTCCGGAGTCAAAAGATATTTTCCCAGGAATATCAATATGGAAATTGACACAGGTTGGTTCCTAATAAGTGGATCGGGGAAAGGATTTCTCCTCAAACTCAACCGCCTTCCGTCCACCGAAAATGGACTTTCACCCGGAGAAAGTCATCGAGTTCTTATGTTATATCTACCAACATATGACAGAATAAAAAACACACTCGGATTTGTTATCTAATCCTAAGTTGTATTATGATATCACACAATTCTGAGTCCAATTTTGACTTATTCTCTATTTCTAAGAGGGAGAAAGCCTCAAACCGTAATATTCGGAATCAGAATTGAATCGGAATCGAAATAATTTAATAATCGAAAAAATAATCCGAATCGGAATCGGAAAAATAAATTTCGATTACCAGCCCTCCTGGCCAACCGTCCTATTTTGAGTAGGACAGTCCTTAGTACTGAAAGCCTGTCCTACCCTGAGAAATGTCCTTCCCAATGTCCTGCTTTGTCCTACATTTTCATTAAAAAAACACAGAAAACCGCCTCTAATTTGGCTCCAGCAGTCTAAATTGAAAAAAAAATTCCGGCCCTCCGGACCGATCTTGTGGTAGGATGAGATTCTGCAAATTAGATGCCGAAAATTGAGTTCAAATTTAGAATCGGTCAGGCAAGAAGGTCCCAAATAAATTTATTGTGGGTAAAATCGACAAAATTAATGTTGTGTAGGTAAAATCGACAAAAAATGAATTCGTTGTAGGTAAAATCGACAAGAAAATAAATTCGTTGTAGGTAAAATTGACAAAAAAAATGAATTCGTTGTAGATGAATCGACAAGAAAATGAATTCGGTGTAGGTAAAATGACATTTAAAAAAGTGTCCTACCCTGACTTCAGGGGAAAACGGCCAGCCTGTTGGAAAGTCGTGGAACCCGACTTTCCTACCAGTTAGGGCACTTCACTGATTTATTTGTTAAATCAAAAATGGGGAAAATCCCTACTATGGTAAGGCAAAAACCCAGTGGCGATCCTAGGATTGTTTAACGAAAGGGCCATGGGCAATCCGCAATTACAAGGGAAAAATCCTTAACTTTAGCAAAATTTTTAGCAACTTAACTTGAATGTGGCCTTTGAACGTTTCGATGTCAAAGTCAAAGTCGAGTCTGTTATGTACAATGTAGAAAACGTTACATCACTACTATTTAGGAAACCCTGCCCCGCGGGATTCCATTATTGGATTTCTTAATCTTAAATTCAATTTGCCTACAATTGATTTATAATTTTGAAATTGAAACACATAGATTATTCTATTATTCGGAATTGGCGTCCTCAAATTCTGCCACTCTTAACGTTGTGATGGAACAAATAACAAAGGCCTTGAGATGACACCTGACGGCTACCATTTTTGACACCTGGATAGATAGATCTTCAAATTAGATATTTTGGACAAGACAAGAATTACTAATGTTTCCCTAATTCCCAAGTTCTATGTTGTCGTAAAAATTAGAATTTTTGCGATGACCACGAAATGTCAATTCTTGATTCTTGTTAATCACAGTTAAAATTAATCTGCACTTACAAGTAAAGATAAGACCTCACGATTACTCATTTCGCAAAACTGCTTGTTTCTGTTGTGAATTGACTTGAGTCACAACTAAGCCGATGGCTTTAGATTTTATTCTGCGAATTTTTGAGAACAGAGAGATGACCGAAGTTCACCGATGCTAGATGTTTTTCAAAATAATGTGCACATACATAAAAAATATGTGCAACGACTATGGATGGTTCCAGTCGTTATTAGAAAATATCGTCCTTATGAAGAGAGTGAAAGTAAAAAATGTGGATGAATTTCGGGAAGGTATCGAACATATGAATATCAGTTCGATAAAGAGAAATAATTTAAAGTCCAATAAAGAGAAAGAATTCAAAGCCCGACTACGATCACAGCTTCTCAGCGGCGGGACATAAAATCTGAGATCGCCTTACGGAGGTTTCTGAAAGAGGGAGAGCCCATAAGGAGTGAGCTTACGTTATTACCTTCTAAGTAGTATTTGCGATAATCCTTTAACTCCCGCACGATCTTAAAAATTTAACTAATAATAACTTTCAAAATGACAACTGCTGTTACAGTCATTATATCATTCCATTCCAAATTTCGAAAAATTATAACGAGTATTTCAAAACTCATAGTTTTATCAAAAGTCATTAGCTCTCATGCATTCATGGAATGTTTTAAGTTAATTTGTTGCCAAAAATTATGGCAAATCTTGGACTGCGCAACTATCATGTATGATGTACGAGGTTTCGTCTCTGTATTAATATTAGAACTCATATTTTTGCATGTACCAAACCAAAGCTAATGTTATTTTTCACGACTCAACGAGGAATCTCTCAAGACAAAGCTTGAGCACTAAACGGTTCCTTCTAACTTGTGAAAATGCGTACTAGACTAAAACGTTCCCTTGTACGCAATACATTGAATAGACAGATGGATGCGACGAGGGACACCCTTTGGGGTTCGTTCAATTTTATTATATAAGACTAGACTGGTGAGGCAGACTGGTTCAGTAAGATTGTTTTGTCTGGAGAGGACAGTTTGGTTTGTTATCAAAGTATTCCAAAGTGAACGGAAGGATCTTTATGTAGGGGGTAATTATAATTATCTTTATTTTAATACCCCCAGTCATTTTTCTTTTTCTTTTAAGTTCTATAATATTTACTGGGTCCAAGGAATTAAATTATGGCTCTGGTGAATATGAGTAATTCACTTTTAATCAAAGGGAGTTTTAATACTTCTAAACTTCTTGGCGTTGTTTTAAATCGTACACATTATACTTCCTCAACTCCACGGAGACAAAGACTTGATTTTAGTCATGATTCATCTACCAGAGAAAGAAATCGAACGGTCACATCATATTATAATCAGAGTGCCATTGACATTGCTGCCGTCAAGGTAATTAATTGCTCAATTTTTTTGAAATAATTACTCAGAAGTATTTCCAATATTTTGGAGACTGGACGTTTCGCGCGATCATCCCAATCCCAATCCCAATTTTCCCAGAAAAGATCGAACCTCGCTATAAGGTCCATCATTATAAGACTACTTTGCTCCACACTTTGACCTAATTTTACGCGTTATGACCCGGTTATTCATTAAAAATTGCACCAGGCGAACAACAGAAAATATAATACCATGCGGAAATACGGGACATTTTTGAAATCATTCAAATACCAAAATGTTTAAATAAATGTAGCGGTCTACTAACATTTAAAGGAACCTATAACCCAAATACATGAGTCATTAACTAGGATGACATGACATCACCTGTCACATTAATGGTATCTTGTTGACTATTTTTATCTGCCAAAACAAAGTATTTATATTATTTCTATAATACCGGCTTGAGACTTCATATTTTAACAGTGCATCCAGGATATTTGAGGAATTAAAAAAATATAGTAATCACCCGAGATGGCCAAATACACCAAAGAAAATATCGAAGCCGAACTATTCGGTTACCTAATGCAGAAGAATTTTTATTGTTCAACCCAACCATTCGAGATTTCTGTCTTAATCTAAGCAGTTCCGATTCCGACGGCATTTCACAGTTCCGATTTTAACGGTTCAAATTGATATTTTCTTTATGCCATTACCATTATTAGGAGACCCATTTTAGAAATCTAGTGCATTCGGCTAGATTTGGCCAGATTTTTAAGGTTAGCTTGAATGAATGTTTTCATTTTGATAAAGCGATAAGTAATACATGGGCACTGAATTTGGTAATAACGTAAAATCCTTGTACTAAATTGACACTGGTATTCTGGTATCCGTGATCATGAATTTCAGAATTAGAGAATCCCGCCATAATGAAGTATCTCTAAGGTGGAAATGATTCAAGTTCACACTTAAGTTCTTTTTGTAATTTTATTTCTAATCTATTTTGTCTGACCATGCACGCATTTCAGGACTAAGGCTATGCATAGTATACTGACTCAGACATAAAAATTATTCCGTGATAACTATACATCCAATTATAGCTTTATAGAGCTAATCTTACCCACATCCACAAGTAGTAAAAGCTCAAACCATTAAAGATTTCTCTTGTCCTTATAATATATATATATCTTCATATTATTATTCTCATTGCATTTTTCGTACATTGCGTGAGTAGCTCATTAGATTTAGACTAGTGGTGCTAGTATTCTATATTTTTCACAGGATGCCATGTGTAACCATTTTTTACTCATGCTATTACTATTTTGTTAAATCCAAGCATATATACGTACAAGTAAAATCTCATATGCTATTGGTATTTTAGGTACTATTTTAGCAGTCAGCATGTCCAAGTGTTAGGTAGGTGTTTCCCCGAGCTATTACTTAGTTTTTTTTAGCACGGGTCGTTCTACTTTGCGAAATATTGATCGTGGTATATCCACTTGCACGTGAACACCATGTGCCCTTGTCCACATTTCCCATAGACTTTGTACCCGACCATATATCCACGCACATAGTTAGCACGTGCACCCGAAAACCCCGAATATTGTACATTGGAACGGACCGAATATACCCGGGCTTGAACTCAAACCAGACATAGTCTAGATTTTACCGGCTTCCTTTCAATTCTCAACCTTTGTACTCTGTCAAGAAAAATCAATTGACCATATCTAAGGTTTCTTAAACCGCGATGGGCTTCAATTCAATACACTGTGTGGAACTATCCAATTATTTCTAATTAAAAGCTAAGAACAATGACACGGAAATCACACAACTGCACCACAGTACATGTCCTTTCCACATGGATGTCTTATAATTGCAATCAATGAGTCATTTATAGAAATATTCGTAATACATTTTTGTTTTTATATATGGAGCATATATATGCAGTTCGAAGGCCATAATTTTTGTTCGAAATAATTTCATAAGATGAAACATCTCATTACGTTCCATTTTTATCTTATGTCCGACTTTCTGCAGGTTCCCTTACTTATTGTATGCATTATATTTGTTTGTTTGAATTTTATTGAAATGAAATGCTCGTCACATTTAGATGAATCATAAAAATAATTAAAACCTGACCTGAACTGACCAGGCCGGACATTAAATGTTTGGATCTAACGTAGGTACTTTCAGTCTATTCCATACATTTATACACCCCGATATTTTCTGCAACCGCGCATGGTTTCACGTTTTAAAACAATGTTACAAAAGTTTTGTCGACATTTATTTTAAGAAAACATGTCACGGTCGCAATTCCAATAGAGATACTGGTACAGCTAGAATTTTAGTATTTTTCAAAGCAAGTAACTACAATCTATAATTATACCTGCATGATTGCTGTTCATTTTAAATGACCTCGGCGATCATACTTATTTGAAATCGAAAGTTTTAAATGACCTTGCTCTTTTATATCTTCTGACCCTGTGATTTATATAATCTTGAGACAGACACAACGGAAGCAAATTCATACATTAATGTGTCGAGTCCAATTTCCTGCTGTGCTGTCAGCAAGTCGTCTTCGTCGTCATATATAGCAAATATGCGTACCTATCCTGGATTTTATTACATTTACCGACCGGTCTCCGGCTAATCTAGTTGTCCAGTTGTTGAACTTCAGAGATAAAAACGAGATGCCAATAGTGCCAAAGTCGACGTGATAGCTTGGACGCCTGACCACGTTTAAGTATATCAGCACTAGTCTTTAATATACAAAAAACTTATGAAGGCGAAGCGCGAAGGCGTGTTCGAATGCAAAATCTTGAAAGACTGCACTTCAATCAATCAAATTGCGTCATTTTTACAGCTAAATGTACGCTGATATGACAAAATTAATTTAATGAATGTGCAGTTGCCCTTTGCACACGCCCACGTTTGAGTACTTACGTACGTATGTCTATGTAGTACTTCCTTTAAGATTGATTAACTACCGGAAATTTTCCAATCACTAATTTGTCAATTAAATAATTTGCTCTCATTACTATTGCTACACATTGGATGGCGTGTTGCACATACGAGTAGTAAGGAAAATTTAATGATCTGTCCAACCACATGACACGCGTACGATAAATCGTCTTGAGGGTGGATCCGAATAAACTTACTTATTTTAAAAGTCTTTAGACTTAAATTGCTAGGACTGATTCCAAGACAGAAAATATAAATATTTTATGACTTTCAATTATTGTCAAGTTTAAAAAGAGATTTTAAAACTCAAAGACATTACCGTCTGACATTCACATGCAGTGATTTTGTTATGTTTCAAAGTGTTCTAATATGTGTTTGTTTACAAAATAAAAATCACCGAAGGTTGTTTCCGTCTTACGCATTACAAAGAAGGAGAAAAGGAATGTAGGGTAAACACAGGGACCATGACCCAGAAAATCCAATACATTTTTCTGTATTATTGAATTTACTTCAGTTTTCTGTATTTGTTATATCATTGGGCCCTGGCAATGGCCTTCCATTCCACCCATTATATTCTCACACTTTGACCCTGAATTGATGGTTAGGAAGCCCAGAAAAAGTGATAAAATGATAATACAATTTTATTTCCACTTTTACTTTACTTAAAGTATGTTTTAGACTTTTGTGAAGAGTATCATAACATGGAATTCTAAAATATTTCAATTCCTTCCATTTCCGACTTACACGATTATCACTATTCCCATGAAACTCAGATTAGGTTGAAACGTTCAAAATTAATTTTAATTAGTCATGGTTAAGTTTATCCAGTAATACATTTACTTCACGATTCTCCATAATTACCTACGAAATGACACTTTTATAAACGTTTTCGTTGAATATAAGTCTGGAAGGACTATGTCGGAATGTCCCAAAATTTCTAACATTGAACCAAAATTTTATTAGACGAAAATTTCGTCATACTTGTGCTGCTCTGCACTCTAGACTTGAACCAAAACCAAACAACGATAAGAAGTAAACAATCGCAGCAATAAGTCAGAGATAAATTTGTTTGGAACATGATTACAGGATAATACGAGATTAACTCTGTTGTTGACATTTTCAGATTATTCTAATTTGTCTGGTGCAAACAACATAATATTTGAGATCTTTGTTTACTAAATTGATTCTCTCTATTCTGAGAATTTTTCTAAACCGGTCTTGAATTTATGTCGTAGTACATCCTTTAAGTTTTGGGGAAGTCAGGAGCAGGAGGTGTAAATTAGGAAGATATATTTCCCACCAATTCTACGCAATAATAAACCATGCATGGTGAAGTTGGCTTCGATCATGGTGTCCGTGGTTACTATACAAAAATAACCTTGAATGAGTAACACACAGACATATGTGAGTACATTTGTAGCCACTAGCATAATACAATAGGGATGGTTATCATAACTTGTGTACCAGTAACTGGTACTGAATAGATTTAATCCAATAACTAAAAATATGACTGACAAAGGCGATTAAAAATGGAAATAGTTGTCGATTTTGAATTTCCAAAAATTCGACCAGTTCAATTTGTATTTTCTCATAAAAAATGAAAGCCAAAATTTGGAACACACAGAAATATGGTCCAGACACATTGTCGCCTTGGCTCTCTGACAGGTTTTTTTCGGTGACAATGGAACCTGTTTGGAGAAACGGTAGAATACCATGTAATATATCTTTCTCTGTATAATGTACTCACGAAAATTGTACGTTTCTATGGAAAGAGTTCAATGAATCAGAAGACATTCTAATGCTGGAATATATAAATTTCAGTTTCCAATGAAATTTCGTCAATCTTAGGATTCGGTTGACTCGACTCTTAACGTTGAAATTATTAGTTAGCGCTCGAAGTAAATTTATTAATAATTCGTGGAATATGAGTCTTGTTCTATTTTGAAATATTATGCAGCAACATGAGCAATATATTTTTTGATGCACTTTGGTAGTCTGGCTGACGTAGACTCATTTTCTCATTGTGAACTTTACATGTGACGAAGACATGTTCGCTGTCGTTCGTGTGCTTCATATCCCAGCGATCATCTTTGAAAATTATTTACACACCTGTCCGTCCTCAGTCAAGTGCATTCAATGGAGTAATAGGATCTGATAATGAGCGGAAATACACAGGCTTATATTCCAAATGAATCTAACAATGTGTGAAGGTTCCTTCGAACCTTAGTTCAGTTCCATTTTCCAATTCCAAAGTTCGTAACCTTCATTTCTTGTTCCCAAGCCATGCCACGCCATGAGCCAATTTTCTATCGAGAGTGTATTCGTAAAACAATTAACTTGTCCGCAATCTCTAGATAAAATAAAGTAATGGCATTGTTATCCAGACCGAGTCTTCCAGGCTCATAAAAACTGGATTATTGTACTTTTCATACTCATTTAAAGCTTTCAAACTCATTTATTTAAAATTATGGCCAATGACCGGATATCAATAATATCTGGTAAATTATCAAATGAAAGGGCAAGTACCAGGTTATTACTCAGCCAAAATTGAGGTCATTCACTTGGCATCTTAGCCCGTGTATTAGAAATATGACCATAATGGCATAGTATTTTACTAATGACAGCCAAGTTTTGGAAAACTCTTTACAACTAAGACGATTATAGTTCGATTAAAATTACATAACTTCGAAAATGCATTAATTGCCTAGAATAAATTTTGCATTTGCGATAACTTGTACATTAGATGCAAGTTTGTTTGGAATTTATAATTTATATTGCGAGTTTAAACTGTTTATTTAGCTTGATTGAAGTAAAAATGACACGGAATACATTATCAATTCGAAAACTCCCGATTACTTTGATATTATGACATCATATCCATGGACATCACTTTTCCTGCAGTGAAATATAAGAGCAATGTAATCCTGGCAAAATTCTAAGGTGTCACTAGAATAAACAAAACCTATACAGTTACGAAATTTCGGTTCCTAATTCGGGTCGACGAAAGAAGATGATTGACTAGTTTCGTACGATCAAGCAATTTTTTTAGTGCTGGCTGTCAGTATAAATGGATGTCAGTTGTCCATGCAATGTCACCCTGGTTTAATTGACATTTTCGTGCACGTGGAGTCCGACTAGATATTTTTAGCAATTCTGCTCTATTCTAGCTCATAAACTGAAATTACATCCTTAACATGCATAAAAGTTCTATGATGCATGTACCATTAGATGCATTACTTTGGGAAATTGCTTTCCACTATCAAGAATTAAGTTGACTTCACTTTAAGTACACATGGATGAACTCAAATTACATGAGAGCATTTACTTGGCATTTAACCTCGTGCATTATTCTAATCCGAAATGGAAGTATCCAATGATGTGGCAAATGTGGCAAACCCATTAGTGCGTATTTTGATGGAAATTAATGGCGAGTAGCCAAAAGTCGAGAATCACTTTCCATGAAATCCTTGTCTTTTTATGTGATAATTACAAATTACTCAGTCATCATATGGTGTCAGTGTCAGCCCGTTTAATCATGGCTGTTCACGTTGTCATTAGCTGGCTTGATATGTTGGGAGTCTGATCCCTCTCAACCTGAAGACATATTTCTTCCAAGCTTACCCGACATTGTGTGCATATGTAAACTGCCCAATGCCCGTAATGTTAAAAACCCGAGCCGCTACGGAACTAAATTACCAATACTTAAAAATATCTTTGTTTTTTTTATGTATTTCAGCCCTCCGTTCGTCTGACCCCCGCGACAATAATGTATGCTGGAAAGAATTCAGACAGTAGCCATGTCCTGGTGAGTTTTAATTCCGTAGCTCTTTACTTTCTGGTTGTCACAGGATAATTTG
This sequence comes from Protaphorura glebata, assembly GCA_034694305.1. Classification (NCBI taxonomy): domain Eukaryota; kingdom Metazoa; phylum Arthropoda; class Collembola; order Poduromorpha; family Onychiuridae; genus Protaphorura; species Protaphorura glebata. The sequence continues at coordinate 10,715 of JAQFYE010001220.1, read as the reverse complement.
TCACTTTCTCTGTTTTCAGAGAAGTGCTCAGTACCTACAAAAAGAGTTACCGGTTCGTATTGCACATCGAATAGCTGGATTTCGTACTTTACCCTTCATTGTGGGATGTAACCCGACGATTTTGTCAGTCGTAAGTAAAACTTCAACATTTTGTCATTTCTGGACTAATTTGACACTAATTTTGTACTTTGGACTTGGACTCGAAGTTCCGTTCCACTACTGTACACATGATTTCCGAATGGTTAATGATACGCAAGGCAAAAATTGAAAAAATGACACCCTCGGATAATATATTAGCATTCCATAGTTCCATATGTCATGATTCCACCGGAACCGGTACCGGTTCGAAGTTCGCGGAACTGACATTCTATAATCCGAAACCGGTAGAAAGTGGCTGATCATAGTATGCAAACTTCATGGAAATTGAGAATGAGATCAATTCGTGCAATTTTTGCGGGTTGGAAGATTGCCAAATTCATTTCCCTGCGTCAGTTACGCCATGTGCATACTCGGCGTTCAGCCAAAGTCCAAAGTTTCTGGTCCTAAATTTATACTTCCGTAAGAAGGAACCACTGTGCTGAGTAGTGTTTTCGCGTGGGAACTTTTAATACCAGTTCAATGCCATCTTCACTAGCCAGGCCAACTATTTATGCACCCACTCTAGATTAAGATATTCATTATAGATAAGGATATTGCATAATGCGGGGGCTCGAATCTTATGCATTCTTCGGAATTTTATGTAAAACTAATGCCTTAACATTTTAATAACGATGGGACCGAAAAAGATTCATGGTCTGAGAAATGTTGATAAATCTTTATGGGGATTCGGCCAAGACCTTCGAAATGATGACAAATTATTTACGCTTTATGTGGAAGTTCTTTATGGAGATGTTTTTCTGTAAATCCTTTGCAGCATGAAATGTACATCCGAGCATTCCATATCCTGAACGATATTCCTCTCATCCAAGATATGAAGGACGAAGCAGAATATAGTCTAGTGCTTCAGGACCTCCTAGAAGATTTTAAGGACGTCGTGTCACAGTTGGCAGAAGGATTCCGCGTCTCTCAGAAGCATATCAAAGTGAGTCTATATTTTCAGGATTAACTTGGACGATGAATGCATTCTGTAAATTATAAAATGGGTTTTGAATTATTTACCCCAGCAGGAAGATATGGTGAAACAATTTTTGGATCGAACATTGACGTCGAGACTGGGAATTCGAATGTTGGCCACACATCATCTGGCTTTAAGCGAAAATAAGGTTAATATAAAGGAATTTGAATGATTGATGTAGTTTGTGGTTTGTCTAATTTTGATTTATTTTTGTAATTCTCCAAGCAGCCAAATCATGTGGGGATCATTAATATTTCGATGAGAGTGAAGGACGTGATTGAGAAATGGGCAGATTTTGTAAGTCGAATTGCACAGGACAAGTATGGGAAGGCTCCACGTATCAAAATGTCGGGTCATATCAACGCAACTTTTCCTTACATTCAACTTCCACTAGACTACATTTTTCCTGAACTCCTCAAAAACGCTGTTCGAGCCGTCGTAGAAACACACAGTGATTTACATGCGGACGCGTTACCACCAATTCAAATTACAATTGCCAACAATGACACGGACTTTATTATTCGGTGAGTTTCGAAAGTTCAGGATTCGTCCACCAATTATGGAATTGTGAATTTGTGTGAAAAAATCACAATTATGACATTCCTTCCATGTATCTTATTCCCAGGACAGGTTTTCTATTTGGCACTTTGGCTGCTCAGTTGCCAATTACCTTGACGCAAAATTGCATCAATTTTTGCGACAATTGCAAGTAAGTTGTCATGTACGTATGTATAGGACGTCATGGCAAAGTACAGGGTGTTCACGAAAAAGCGGTCAATTGTTTCGTCGCGTTTTCGCATGGATACAATAATGTATGTTGTGGTCAGTCCTATCAAAGGCAAAGTGGTATAATTTCAATTCGTCTAGGTTCGTAAAGTGAATGCTAGTGGTGTTCATTAAAATTCAATAGTCATTCAAATAATAAATGTTATCCTTATTTAACCGCTCTTGAAATAAATATTCGTGTTGATTAGAAATTCTGTCGTGACTGTAACATAAATTCTTGTATCCATGCCAAAACGCGACCAAACAATTGGGCGCATTTTCGTGAACGCCCTGTATTATTGGAAATAGCGATACTTTCAGGCTCCAACAAGAGCCGAACCACTTTCTTGGTGGGTATTGTGAAAAATCCTCCTAAATTTTTTTTAGCTTGGACAGTATGCGCTTACCTTATGGATAAGCTGTCAAATTATGTTGATACAATACAGAAAGTCCATAGAAAACAATATTCAAATCGTGAATCATAGCCTTTTCTGTATTCTCTTGCAGAATTTCGGACCGAGGAGGTGGTATACCACACTACGTGATGCCAAACATAATGCAGTACAATTTCAGCACGGCAGAGGACTCTATTGATAATCGTTTAGACTGTGACCTGTTGGGTGGAATGATAGAAATGGCGAACAGTTTGACAACGGGGCCAATGCACGGCTATGGATTCGGTCTTCCAACCTCGCGTGCCTATGCCGAGTATTTGGGGGGTTCACTCACACTCCAATCACTCCAAGGAATCGGCACTGATGTCTTTCTACGGTTGAAGCACATTGACTCCAAATCAGAGTCCTTCCGAATCTAAACAAATCTGCTACATAATTATCAGGGACGATGACGATAAGTACTACCCGCGGATCGTTACTTCACTACCGCACCGCACCGCTAAGATTATCCTAGACAACTGAGAATCGAGGTGTATTTTTTAAACCCGAGCCAATCTACGCACGGACGCAGCACGTCACGTCAAAAACTAGTAAACTGATAACTGACTATACAGATTAATTTCAAGTCTTACCGTTAATTCAATTTGTCCTAACATATGTGTAGTATTTCTCGAGTCTAGGTGTATAATTTAGCGCAAATACATATGGTCTAGGCCATATGGGTTAGCATTTATATCATACATTGACAATTTGCTTTAACGGCTTTTGTTACAGAAATCTATTTTATTTAGGCTTGATAATAATACCTGCCCAGTTAAATAATAAATATTCAAATCCACCTGGCCTAGTCCGGATATATCTGACCAGATTGTACACCCGGACTGAAATACAATATGTTAGTCATATAGTCAGTTGCCCGTGATGTGCGTTGACTGTTTAATGAGTCTCCTGGTGTACGTACACTTTATCTAGTAACTTAATAATTACCTATGTACTTAAATGTTGTAGTTTCTATTTAAAAAGGTAGAAAATTCTTGTGATATTTTGATCTGTGAAGTTTAGTGTATTTACTTTCGTAAAACTTAGAGAAATGGAGATGTGTACGAGTATATGACGTACTGTTTGTTCAGACTGAACACTTCATGGGTTTTAGTACAACGTGCTGTGACTCGGGAGTTAGAATAAGAATAAGAATAGAATAGAAATAGAAATAAAAATATTTAATGTTTTAAAAGTTTTAGAACCAACTTCACCGGTATATACATTTTGTAGACTTTTAGAAATCTCATTAGAAGTCTCATTTAGTCACTACCAATTATTACCAATACCAATACAAGGTCATCCCAACCAAAAACCTGTATTATATGGATGAATTGTAAATATTTTGTTGTACAAACGAATAATAACCCACAAATAATTTTATTTGTTCAGATCTTAAATAAATTTAGAATTTCAAAATATTAAATTAAGTAAAATAATCAGTAATATTTTGTCCAGTTGGCCTAAATGACCATCAATTTAACTAGCAAACGTACTTTAATTATTTGTGGAGTCAGTAATCCGATTAATTTTAACTGTGAGTAGATATAATCAAAATAACTATTGAAGAGTGGCTCAGGAATACTTCCAAAATGCCCCTCGGATATTTTGGAAGCATGTTTCGAATACAGTCGTGGATTTTGCCAATGATTGGAAAAATTTAGAAAATTATGGCAAACTTGTGAATTGTTTAGACTAGTCACTGATAAGTTTTCCCGGCTGAATTAGTCTTTGTCATAATTATTTTTGTTTGTAAATTTAAATTTTACTTTGGCACAATGACCATGTGCTGGACCGGAGATCTGACAAGTATTTGTAAAAAAATGTATTAGTATTCGTTGACAGTTCCTTTCTCGTTTTTGTTTTACAAAAGAAAATCATGTGGAACTGCTTTCAGAACTGTTGAGTTACCGAACCAGTGTTTTTAGTACAATTTTTGTTCCATGTGACGTAGAGTTTGTAATTGTATGCTTTGCTAAGAAGTATTAATGTTTGATTCATGAGTGCTTGTGCAAACTCTACTCCAAACTTTTAATTCTTGAGCCCTTACCATACAACTATTGTTGCGCCCAAGTCTTTGTACATTTCCGATTCATGAACTGGATAATGTAATAATTAGAAGAGAAGAAGGAATATATTGTTTAGTTTTAGTATTCTAATGACTGTACATAATTTGGAAATGTTTATCCTGGAGATAATGAAGGACGAACAGATTAATGAATAAACTTGTTCGAAAATATTCTTTACTTATTTTTATTTTTTGGAGACACGATCATATGCATTTGGTGAATATTCACATGATGCCCGATTCGTCATGGACGGTTCATTTTGGACTAATTATTCATCTAGATGAGAAAACAGCCGTATAAAATTAAATAGTTCTGTAAACCTAACAAAAGTTTAGTAGATTATTCTGAATGTCGCTCGTAATATACGTGCACGTTGGTAACATAATTAATTGTACTGTTTTCCTTGTTCATGGCAGACAAATGGATGAGTGATATCTTGATATTAATTTTTTAATTTCCAAGACACCAGTCCTGTCTCCTTCGTCAAGATTTCACAACAACGACTTGTAAACTGAAACAAAATCAAAATGAAAGGAATGTCATTGTCTAAAAAGTTGTACAGAAATTACAATTTGGGTTCGTTCAAGTGGTTTTCATTTCTACTGGAATAATTTTCGTTCACCCCAGGTTAAAATTTAAACTCAGGTTCGAGGCTTGTAGCTAAATTGACCAGATATTTTTACACACAAGGATAATAGTCTTAAAGTTTTGACTCACGTTACAATTTTCGACCACTAAATGCCGTAGATTTTCCATGGTGTAGAAAGCCAAGTAGCCTGCGGCGTTGCTCAGATAATGCTTCACTCTCCGTCTCATCCATTCTCCGGATTCTAAATTGACATCTCCAGTCCAAATCCCAGTCACATTCAAATTCAGATTTTTCAACTCTGAAACCATACAAGACATGTGAATTAATGTACAGGGTGTCTCAAAACCAGAGACTTTTCCGAAAATCACCGGTCCTGTCGAATAATTACTGAGAAATCTCAAAACAATACTTCATTTTCAAAATGAAATCCTACCAATAGTCAACTTTAGAATATTTATAAAATTTAGAAATCCGATGATTGCTAAAATATTCGAGTACCGTATGCTTTCCTTACTTGTTAGATTCGCAATGGAAGGTAGTCGGCGATGGTCATTTCCGAGCATCAAAATTCTGTTACTCCTCTCTTCCACAGTCATTTTGTCCAATTGGTTCACGACGTCAAAAATTTCCTCGAGCGTTTGAGTCGGAATTCCAGTGAAATGAGAATCCAGCTCCCGGTAACCACCTTTTATGAAACACCAAATGGTCAGAGATTCTAGTTGTGTCATCTGAGTCCAAATTTTTCCCAGAATTTCAGAATCGCTTTCTGTAAATCGTAAGTCCAATTTGGTCAAATTTGGGAAGACTCTCTGAATATCCCGGAATGTATGGATTGACGTTGTGCCAGAATCAACGCTCAACGATTTGAGGGTTGGACAGGAGACAAATTTGGAAAAGAACTCATTCCATTCAAAAAAATTGAATTCAAGTCGTATGTCCAATGTCTCTAGGCTAGGGAAATTCTCGTTCAAATTCACGGGTTTTGGCTCAGACTTGAGAAGCCTACGGAGGCGCAAGGATTTGAGATTTGGCATCTTAGGGTACTCAATCAAAATATTATCAACGCTTGGATCCACTATGAGGTGTTGAAGAGAGTCTTTCAAAATTACTGCTAGCTGAATTTTAACTCCATTGAAGTCATCAGTCCCTTTTCCGAGAGTAAGTGTTCCAAATGGAAATCCTAATTCGTTTTTCTGAATTAATTTGACGAAATCATCAATCCGACGGTTTCTGTTCATCGATTGAGTCCCGTGAATTGCGACTTCGAAGTGGCTTCGCATTTGAGGAATGGCGTTGACGTTCCACTTTTTGCAAACACTTCTACAAGCCTTCAAATCGACTGGACTCACGAATCCGAAAACTGTCTGTAGAACCTAGCATGCAAATAACACAAAAATCGCGAGGTCAATTCTTACAAGTTCAGGACTTCTTAAGTACGTATTCCTCTCCTTATTAACTCAATGAGGATAAGGATGAGCATACCAGGTCGTTCAGTAGAGGGTGTTCTCCTTGCTGTAACGGATCTTCATCCTCACTTCCACTCCCTTCACCAGAGGGCGCCTGAGTCTCCTCCGCCTGAAATAGTCACACAAAAAGTTAATCACTCTTTTCAGTACGAGCCAATTAGTTTTCGATAAGACGATATAGTGTTGATCCCCTTGCAAGGATCTTCACACATTTTACAAAATCAATTATATTTGTTTAGTTAAAAAGAAGCTCTTGAAAAAATTGAACAAAATACTTAAGTAATTTTAAGAAATGTCATGAATGTTCGAGTCGTTGGAAATATTAATGTTCTAAAACAAACTGTAATTATATTCTGCCTCTTGTGAGCAATTCTTAATGGAAAAAATTTGGTTCAACAAAATATATTCAAGATTCATTCATTTCACACCAATTTGTTTCAAACATTGAGTGAAGTTTGCCCTGCCTGGGTATGGACAATCAATACATAAAATTCTGTGTACAAATTATGAAAAAATAATTGTGTGTGCTCCGTTGACAAATTTCTTTTGATTTCATGTTCATAAAGAACAGGTTCAAAAATTTGCTTTGGTCTCCAATTCGGTTAGATTACACTACTTCGGGATTTAGTAAGACATTTATTGGGTTGGTAATTAAAAATAGTATACCGTAAATTACCAAATAGAAACCCGGGTTACTATTTTTTTTTGCCATCGCCAGACCCGGTTAGTATTTGAGACCAGGTTTGTATTCGGGACCGGTTTCTAATAATCAATTTACAGAATTCAAAAGTTAAACCGCGCAGCTATAATGGTTGGTGGGTCATAGTGAACCATAGAGTGAGCCATAGAGAACCCGGTTAGTATTCGAGACCCGGTTTGTATTCGGGACCGGTTTGTATTTCTTCGATGGAGCTTTTGACCCGGTTATTATTCGAGACCAGGTTACTATTCGGGACCGGTTTCTATTTGGTAATTTACGGTATATCTAAAACTTTAAAAGTAAATAAATAATTATATATTCAAAATCCAATGAATGACTTACAGTTCGTTCGAACCCTTCCTTCAATGACATTTTAGCAAATAGTTTAAACGCTGACATCTTGACCTTAATTCAGACGACTTGACCTTTTTTAGAGCTTAATTCAGATGACTTCACTAGTTTTGACGCTAATGCACTCCCAATTTTGACTTGCTTCACTATCGCTGTCACTTCTGTGTCTGTCACTTTTCCTCATTTTCATTTCGCACTTTTCATTTTCAAATTCACACGTTTTAAAGATCGCGGTCTCTGACTGATTCAATTTGGTTCTAATCTATGGACTTGGTCATTCAAGCTCTATCGCTCCAATGACTATTCCCTACTACTAGGGGTGCATTCTCAAGGCCAAACAGAAATATCTGTCAACATTTACTCATTGTACAGGGTGTTTAACGAAAAATGTTACTATTCGTATTACGGCGAATATTAAATTCACACAGATATACATTAAAATCTCACACCCAAATATTACAAATCAGATTTATTTGTGACAACTTTCCATATATCTGTTAGTACACCTTGAGATCACTTTTAATTAAAAATGTATGGACATAAAAAAATTTCAAATTTCAGAAAGGTCAATTAAAAATTGATTTTTTCTGTCCAACATTCCGTACCTAACATATTGCCCTCAATAATATGGCAATCATGGCATACCTGGTAAACTTATGCAATCGATTCACTGACGATAACGGACCTGTGACTTTGAGAAATTGTCGTCAAACGGACATGACCTAAAAAACAAATAAACAAATGTGTGCAACATCTTTCAACAGGCCAATTTCGATTTGGGCTTGGCTTAAAATAACTTGGTAAACCGTGTCTGAAAGACTAACTGTTTCTGAATTTTTCTTTGAAACCTGAGTTATTGTGGTCATACATAATTTAATTTATTGTAAGTGCAATCCAGAATTTCTAAGAGTTTTGTCAAAGGGAAACTTGCCTTAAAATTGGGCAGGTAAGGTTTTATACGATTCAAAACCCGAGGTTATGTCACTAAACATAACATTTAGATAGAGCACAAACTAATTTGATTAAAATTGAACTTTGAATACTTTTAAGAAAAATATGAAATTGCAATGGTTTTTTGGTCAGGAATCAATAAGTTCGACGAAAGAAAATATTATAAGCATTCCAGCATACCAATTGGAAATTTCCCTGTCTTAACAACATGCCTCGCCGTTTTCGCCGTCCGAAGTCAACGATGATCTCAGAAGAACAACGTCGAAGGCGTGATAAAGAAAGGTTAATTCGGATTATGGAGCTGCAAAGGGCCAGTAACTGTGACTGTGATTGTAACTTGGAAAGCATGCCGTGGAACGTGTGGCTTTTTTTTGCCTGCTCAGTTTTGGAAATAATGCTTCTGTTTCTGGAATCTTCGGTGCAAATCGTACAAGAAGATAGTAAGAGTTGTAGTTCCAGATGAGAAGGACGATTGGGAAGACTACGATTAATTTAAACTATAATTTGTCTAAATAAGTCGTTAAAAACAATTTGTGTAATTTTGTAAGAACCGGTTTCCGACTAAAATACAAGATGTGAAGTAAATTGCCCGAAATGTTAGTTCACGGGGTGTTATTTAATTTCGTTCAATTCTACAAAATAAATTGCTACAATAAGTCGCATAATTTTTTGGATCGTGAGTACTAATCATATCCACAAAAATATTGCTAAGAAGTAAGAATTGCAATTATTAGAATGGGCTTCCATAATTTTGTAAGTACTTATATTGGAGTCAAGAAAGGACAGATTCATGAATAAATCGGTTCGAGACTTTATTCGTTCTTGTGAAAGTGCAGAACTCTTATGTAATTTGGAATATATTGGCAGGTTGTAATGAAAATGTAACTTAATTTTTCGCCATGATGAAAAATGATACAAATAAATTATGTCACAGCATGAGAGCCGACCATCATGCATCACTTTATGTATTTGATTAAATATTTACGATATGACACGTACGATATGAATATGAACTAATGTCATACAGAATCATTCAGAACCATAAAGGACTGCGAAAATCTAATATTGCGTATAGACGTTTGTACTAAAAATTTGACACTCGGCGGAATTGTTCATGCTGCGAATATGAATCGACTAGATTTTTTTTTCAAAATTGTTTAATTCAGCGGTGAAACTGAAATGATGACCTGCAATGCGTGTAGGGGATTTTTCCAAAGCTGGCCTTCCTTTTAGATTCATCTCACGCGGGTTAAAAAATCCGAGGAAATTTTTTCAAAAGTAAAATGTCCGTCACGATCAACCCCTGGAATCGCCAATACCCAAAATTGTTAGTACTACCTTGCCCCCAAATAACCCATTTGAATCAGAAACACCGAATCATAACAAATACTCTTATTCGAAAAATCGACACCGAGAGAGTGGGTCTGAAGGATTTCCAGAGTAAAAGCAAAATTCCCAAAAAGTTGAAAAGGTCTGAGTCAAGACGTCCAGAGGGCCATCGGTTTATATGCTGTTCTCCAGGAAATCACGAATTTTCTATCCAGAAGCCGGAAAACCTGGCCGCGAATACGTACGTCGAAAATTTTGAGAGTTTGATTCGAATCCCGTGGTGGTCGCTGCAATCAGGGCATCTGGGTGCCGTTCCATTATTCATATGCGCAGACAAAATCAAAATTAACACTGTTCACCCCATTAGCCATTTGTTAAAGCCATTGCTTTAAATGAATGTCGCTGAAATGCACCCTGGGGGACCCACGAAGTTTTTATTCAACTGGATGCTGTGTCATCACATATATCCCAGAACAACATCCCGTACACGGTCGAATTAAGAGCTGAAACCTGAATAAGTCTTTCACCCAATGGTTTTAGACCTCTACAAGCCCATAACATAAACCCGGTGGAAATTTTCAGGTTTAGCTTGTTGAAACAGAAATTTAAAGTTACGAGAGTGTCGACTCTGGACAGCGTTTTTATTTTGAAGAGTGAAACGCGGTTTGCCAAGAAAGGAGTTAAAATTTTTACAAATCATGGAAACGGGGGTCACCTCTCGTTCAATGGAACGGAATGACGCGGCACACATTCAGGAAACAAAAAAAATTAATTGTCAAAGCTGTAATTTCTTGGAATTGCTAGTGTTCTTTATGGATCTGAATCACTCTGCAAAACGTTCGATGGATCCACGTCAGGGCTCCACCTTTCAATAAAATAGTTGTAAACTAAGAAGAAGTCGTACAAAAAAATGTTTCGAGCATTGTCCGTTAGGTTGGCCAGGGATT
>JAQFYE010001219.1:0-24746 GCA_034694305.1 Protaphorura glebata | reverse complement strand
GCAGGATTTACGACCCTGGCCTGTGAGCTGTGTGATTTGATTTGTAATTAGCCAGTTAAAGAGAGTTGTGAGATTTAGGGCTGAGCTATCGAGGGCGGCCTTCACGACGTGGCGTGATTACATCCATGGTGCGGGCATGCAAATTCTGACAGTCAACACCATGTACAATGTACATCTACTGATGTACTGTGGGCCTTCCTAAAAAATTTGATAACGAACTTTAGAGTACCGGTTCATTTTGACCAAATGACCCGAGTCAAGGGTTTTGATAAACCGGATTTCCTTTGTGTTAACTCTTTAATTTCTGTGGCACACTGTGTCATTTACAATCGTTTTATTTGTCGAGTGAATTCTGGTCTGGATGATTTTGACCTTCTGTTAAAATATAAGGACAGAGTTTCGGAAAAAATACTTGTACAATTTTTGGTAGCAAAGGCAAATAACAACGTGTCTCATTTTTTATCATTTTGGAATAATGGCTCCGGTCTGTTTGAGATTAACATGGATGATATAAAACTATTATTTTAGATTTAGATGTTGATGAGCCTAAATGTTTGTAACAAATGCTATTTTGTGATTTTATGTGTGATTCATTTATGTGTATATGTAAAAATTTTAACAACTCACTACTACACGCACTACACACAGACAACGACGCTGATATCATCGATTTGCCGTTTTTAAGACACACCAACAGGAATCTTTAAGATCAAGGGGAGTGGCCAGGTGTATCGGTCCACCTTGGCCTGTCCCCCTTTCTTGGGATTCAGGTGTCATCACGAGTTTGGATTCCTCTTCTTTACACTTTGTAAGCTTACACTTAATTTGGCCTTTATTTCAATTTTTCATTGAATAAATATTGTTATCCGTTTAAAAAAAAATATTACAAAGGGTACAAAAGCTTTGTTTGCCTCGGTGTATTGCAGTAATAATTCGCTCGACCAGGGGTTCCGTCTACTTCTACGCCAGCGTCGCAGTGCGTTGTCTTTCTGCCAAGAGAGTTTCCTACAGGCACCGTTGTACCACGGTTCCTTGTACAGAGATGTGCTGTTTGCTTTTCTAGGGTGTCTATATAGGTTCATTTGTTTACTGGTTTCTATAATGGCTGTGCGCATGATTGGGTATATTAGTTTGCATCATTAGAAGAATTATCCCGAGAATACCGTGGAACACTTCCTATTGAAGAAGCTGTTTTCTTGATTTTTACTCTTTGTGTGCTGGATGAGTGTTATCTTGGTTTATAGTCCGGAAGCAGATTCCCTTGACTAAAATTGAGATAGTTGTAATTAAAGAAATACTTGTAATTAATATTATGCTCACAAGACCCAGAACTCTACTCTAACTCTCCAACTCCAGATTAGCTCTTACCTCCTCCAGCTTGAAGCTGATAATGCCCAAGAATCCCGAACTCCGACGCCACAACAATGTCCAGAGTCCAATCATTCACATTCATATTATTCCTCACTAAGCAAAACACACATAATTACATAAACATTCATTTACGTACACACACAATCTAGGTACAGGGTCACGCATAACCTTTGCCCCCCCTGGCCGGGACAATCTGAGGGAGACGGACAGAAGGTGAGATTTGTATTTTGTAGATAATCTTATGAAGGATCCAGGCAGCCATTCCACTTGAAACTCCGACGCACGTAGCGGCGCTGACGAGCGTTTAAGTAAAAATCGGCATGAAAAACATAATTATTTATCGGTAGTTTGACAAAAACGCTCCCAAAATTATTTTTTTCGAAAAATCTGTCGATTCCACCTTTTCCCTTAACCTTTTCTGCCACATTGTTGTAATAATTTTATGCAATTTTTAAAATTTTGTTCGACCGGTTTGGAGAAAGTCGATCTTTCGCTGCCGTGGCGTTTTGGGAAAAAAGATTAGATTCTGATTTTCTCTTCGAAATGCCCTGGACATACCGGTGAATTATCTCACTTATTGTCGGATTTTCCCAGATTGACCTGGCCAGGGGGGGGACAAAGATTATGCGTAACGCTGTTCATCTCACAATATGCATTTAGTGTTAAAATGATACACATTCCTACATAGGAATGCGTTATCCAGCCAATTTATTTATTGAACCTAATTTCAACTGTCGATGTGGTGGCAGAAAAATGTATTGATTGACATTACTAACGATGATGCAGGAGCAATGAACGCGTAAATGAAAAAGGGGGTAAATTGTTATTTTGCGTCGTTTTTCTTTTTGACAAGACTGGACCGGTCTTATTAGATAACGCCTTCCTATCATTTTAATCATAAACGCATGTGCTTCACAAAAAAGTGTTTACTGAAGTGTAACTGATTTAGGCAAAATAAAGATACAGCTATTCCATGGGATTTCGTACCAGGTGGGTGAACAATTGGTTGATAAACTAGACATTAAACTGAACATAGGATATCAGATTGGCCAGCAATAATGATTAAATTATTCCAGCGCTTACGACAAACATGGGGTCAGATAGTTGAATAGTTATATTATTAATTACGTAATTGTAATTGGATTTTCAATTACAATTACAATTCAAATTAAAATTTAAAATATATATTTTATTGTGTTTTTAGCACTAAAACCCATTTTCTCTTTCACTATCCAAAACTTCATTCAATCTTTACTAGTCAACAAATGTAATTGAGAAAAAAGTAATTTCAATTACAAATTACAATTACAATTACAGACATCTTCCAAGTAATTAGTTGGAATTACAATTACGTAATTGTAATTGTATTTTGTAATTGAAATTACAATTCCCAATGTAATTGCCTGGTAACCTCGTCGACTATTGGCGTAATATTCGAAAAACTCATATTTATCATTATCATTAGAACTCTAGAGCTTGGCCATTGGAGTTAGGCTTTTAAATGCCAACCTACTACTTTGCACTATGATAATGAATTTATTATCCTCGCTGCCACTACTTAAAACATAGAGTTGAATTACAATGTTTGATATTCACCCGTATTGTCGACTAATGTCCGTATTTTCTGCATTTAGTATTTGATAAATCATAGAAACAAATGTTAAACACTGGTGCTGAGTTATTCACGAATCATAATGCTTAAATCTGGTGGAACTCAAACCCATTTGTCCACGGAACCGCTATTCCTAAAAGTTCAGAAGCAAAAAACACGTGCCGTTGATAATTCTATCAATTAGAGTCATTTTTGCTCTTTTCTCGATGTGATATAAAATTTCAGTGTTCATTCGTATCGCAGGAAGTGAATTGCAAATCCTACTCGGAATATTTCTTTTCCGCCATAAGTTGTGTTTAACCGAATGGTCCGAGCATGTCCTTTGAATTACTTGACAATATTTTTCGGATGCTGAAAACATATCGCTCATTGTCTTAGTAGCGGCAATCAAAACTCCAAGTACAGAGATTGTTAGCGTCACCATTAATAGGTATACATGGAAGCTTAATCCATCCTTTATGCGTATAGTACAAAAGAGTGCTACAGTGCTGGCAACGCTATATATCAGTTTGATTCCAGGAATATACAAACGGGCAATGCTCCCATTGAATGTAGTGCTAAAGATGTTAACCCCGCGATACAAATTTGTCGACTCACTAAAAGTTGGTATGGTGATGAAGGCACGTGATAATCTAGAACAACAGACAATACGCTAATACAAAGAAGTCTCATCGGGGCCAGAAGATCACTTTTAACTTATTTTAATACTTAAAACGCAATAGAAAAACGCACTGAACATGTATGTGTATATAGCCATTGCGAAAAGGAGGTTCAATAATGCTGCATTAGTAAATGGAAAACATTCCAGCGCCGCGCTTACCATAAATGTCCAAATTCCTTGATATCCATGTGGGCATGACGAATAAATTTGAGCCGGATGTTGAGGATCGAAAACGAAGCAAATTGTCGCTTGGGCAGCGAGCGCTATCACACCATTCATCAAGCTTATGAGAAAAGTCCCTCGGATATTCGGCTTAGAAAATTCGAATCCGAAATATTTTCGACCTTAATATAGAAATTTGTTAAAATTAGTCACATACATTTTTTAAAATAAACTGTATATAAAGTTGTACAAGCATTGCTTCGAGAAGTAATTACCATATGCTTTATTGAGAACATTTATCTGCCTGATGATTCCTGTTATGTCTTCAGCATGAAAGAGAACTGATGTTTGAATGAGTGGAAATGAGAACATGTACGCCATGCGAACGGAATGAAAAGCCAGACGGTTAAACCTTTTCGTCTGTTGATACAACCGTATCGGGTTTGCACGCCAATTAACGTATATAACATGTACAGATAGGATATGAATGTGAGGAATTTAATGTAATAGTGTTTCCATTTGGTTTTAGTTTTGATAAATCTTGACTCTGATTTGCACCAATCGAGAGGTAGCAGGCCCACCTGGCAGCATGTACATATAAGAGATGTAGTTGATGGCGCTCACTTCTCGAAATGTCAACATTTTGGCACAACAGTAGTGCCATAGGTCTAATCCCAAGGATGTTTGCGGTTTTACTGACTCAAGTGATTCTCAGTTCCGACAAAGTCTTGAAATAGTAGAAATGTTTCCGAGTAATTCGATGAATTGTTAAGCAACTTTGAACGACGGAGGCTCATGGAATCGTCGATTATACAATACCTGCCATAGTAATTAAAAATTAAAATACATACCTGAATAGAATCATATCAAGGATTCAAATAGGGTTAGAGACGTCTCATATACCGGACTCAGGTGAACACACCAATATTTCTGGGTATCTATATATAATTGCATATTGGAGATCTGGTTCGACTAGGCTAGTGGTTAGGAAATCATGCGAGCGTCTATTTTCAGCATTGATTTAAATAACAATTTATCTTCCACGAATCAATAATTCTTTGCGAACGGACGTGATTGGGGAAATGGAATCATGCAAGAGTCACACGGAATATTCTAAGGTTGGGAGACCTGCCCCATCATTAGATATGTGGACATAACCATTGTTTTATTTCATTATATCTGAAAAGCACTACGAATTATTAAAAGAAGTTCCTCCCGCATTTAAATTTCATTTTTTCCCCTTATGCCTCCGGGTGTTATTTAAATTAAAAATCCTCCATTATTCTGACAACATTGACAATCAATGTTTGAAAAAAAATACACCAGCAGAATATTCTCCCCGGATGAGTAAGAGCAATCAACTTGAAGTGAAGTCAGGTTTATTTATTTATTTATTAACGGAGACAGCATCCTCGTAAGGTCATTCCGCTGCCCGGGTGGTGAAGATATACACAAATTAGTGAGATGAGAATTGATATAATGTAATTGTATCAATGTAAACTCATGAGTGTAAACCATATGTACATAATAGTATTAGTTACTTGGCTTAGTATTAAAATGAACAGAAACTGTATTAGTGGCAATAGTTGATTGAAGTAAAATAAGCGGTTTAAAGTGATGAAATAATACGCAATAAAAATCATAATAATAGTACAATAAATAATAAAAAAAATTAATAATAATGACAATATCATAACATAATAAAACATATACAGGTTAGACACAGCGTGCGTAGGTACTCAGTTATGTTTCGTACAAATTAACAACAAACTCAATCACGTAGTCATATTCATTAAAGTCGGTTTCATCATTATAATTAACAGACTGTAATTTGAGTAAATGTTTTTTAACAAGTTTTTTAAATCTACTGTAATTTGATACATTTTTAATTTCATCCGGTAAATTTAACGAAATATTAGAAGCCTTATTCTTAAACAATCGTCCACCAAATTTCGACTTAGCGTTAATGGGCATATGATGATGAACTTTGCTACGTTTGACAGTGGTGGAGGCATTGGAAAAGTCAAGGTATTCCAGAAACATCTCGGGACAATATGGTTGGATATTTTAACAGTTACTTGAATAAAATGTTTCCAAAATAACGTTTGACCTGTTTGGAAGAGGTCCCATTCTCACTGTCAACGAGTTTTGATAAATAGTGCCTGGTATTCCAATTTACGGTGTGGTCAGGTGATGTAGGAATGCTAAGAAATACTTTTGTTTCTATTTATTATTTAGAATTGACTAACAACTTTTGAGCCTAGATCATATGCTTGTGCAGAGTCTGACAACACTGATATTTATTCCTCGAGAAGAACTTTTTGTTTTCATACACAATTCGGGATCAAGTTTCCCCAATTATTTCAGTTGCGCGGAAAGAAGCAAGTCAGACCATTGTAATATTCAGAAGATACGAGAATAATTTGATGACTCGCACTTCTCGAGACATCAATATTTTAGCCGTGGGGTGGTACTGGAGTCCAAACAGTAACTGGCTTGAACACGATTCACAATCACAATTTCCCACAATTCTCACTTAATAGCAGTCAGTCTAGCATTTCATTTAAACCGAAAGTTCTGGGATCATGACTAGAAGGATTGACATTTGATATTACACGGATTGTTTTAACCCTACCATTACATATTTGATATTCATGGATCTACGCCCTTCACATCTCAAATCGTATATCTCCGTCGTCATTTAACCTGCAATTAGTAGTACGTCTCGGATAATCCTGGTATATAGGTTACGGCACAAATTTTAAATGTGCGTATCAAGGACCATAATTGCAGTAAAATCTAGCAGAAGGATTTGGGTGAACGGGTGATTTGTATCGGATAAATGTATCCCGCATAGATTGAAATAGTAAGGTAAAGTCTAAATCAAACCATCACTTTAGCCACATGGAGTATAAATCCAGTGTTTGAGCCAAAAGATTACATGATAATGATTTCATCAAAAGCACCGCTGAGTAATTATTCCCTCCGCTTCCTAGTGATGGTCTCGTCGATAAGCCTTCCCGTATCGAACACAATTAACTGTAATTAACTTGTAATTATAGACGTCCACCAGGTATCGTGTCATCGTTTCCAAATTCGGCTGGACGGATTTGTGTATACTCGTTTATGGGTTTACACGGTAACCCCATGGGCTGGGGTACCATTTATCTGGCCTGCTCTGCTTTCGCTGCTCTTGAGCAGTTCTAGGCAAACTCCGCTAGTTCGTCCTTACTACTAGCTGTGGTTTCTGTAATGGAAATGAAAAGCACCATACACAGTCCATAAACACCAAATATTTGACGACGCACGCCTTTCCCGATTGTCAATTAGTAAGGTAGGCTGGGCTAATTATTCCAACTTTTGTGCCTGGGCGATTCACAGCGTCATTATCGCGTATTATATAAAAATATTGATTCGGACTCATCAAGTATGCGATCTTCTCCAAAACATAATTTTTTTTAAATTTTTAACCTCCGCTAAACTCAATAAAACAATAATTTTATGCAACCATGGGAACGAAGCCCAAAAAACAAAATTCGGGCTAATTATTCCACCCCCTGGGCTAATTATTCCATACCCTTTGTGTCAGCGGGCTAATTATTCCAGCCCGCTTCTTTCAGTGGAAATCGGGGTAACTAAAACACACTGTTGGAATAATTAGCCCGGTTCTTCAGAATTTATTTGAATTTCCTGGTCAAATTTATGCTAATTTTGGGCTTTAACACGTGACAGATATGGAAAAATTAGCCCAAATCTAGTTGGAATAATTAGGCCGTTCTTTCTTTTTATCAAAATTTGGAAGATTTTATTAAAATTATGAACACAGTTAAAATCTGACGACAAAAAGTAAGTTGGTTCAAGATTTACAAAGAATAGTAGAAATCAGGAAAAAAATGGATGTGTCGCTATCTGGTACAGAATTTTCACAATTCCTTAGCTCCGGAAGTGACGAAATAGTTGACGGGGAGTCCGCGGTCACCCAAAATTTCACAAAATTTTGTTTTGATTTTGTGTGATTTTGATGAGTTGCAAAAATGTAAAAAGAGTATTTGCCAGCGATATACGTGAGTTTTCCCGGTCCGTTCCAATTTTTCATGTTTTCCTGACTTTTGTGTAGCGCGCGCAATAGATTTTACAAAAAATTGGAATAATTAGCCCAGGTGGAATAATTAGCCCTGCCTACCCTACGTATATTTTTATTATGATTTTAGCACACAACTTTTCTGAACAAATAACTACTTGTTACAAGTCTGGCTATACTAAAAATTGTGCAGAAGGAAAAATGCTGTATTGGTATAATTTCCCATATTGTTACATTCAAAAGAGGAAAGAAACAAACTTTTGGTCAACTTGGGATAATTTATGCAATGCACGATATTCCTAAGAATGCTTGAAGCACTTGGAATTCATTCGGCCCCAGAACTGTGGTTTCTAAAAATTTAGAAGCAAAAACATTGTGGCGTTGATGATTCGATCTATCAAAGTCAGTTTTGCTCTGTTCTCCATGTGATAGAGACCTCCAACCTGCATTCGAATTGGAGCAAGTGATTTGCAAACTCTCAACGGAATGTTTCGCCTACGCCAGACATTTTGTTTAACTGAAAGATCGGAGCAGGATTTTTGATTTTTTTGGCAATACTTTTCGGAAGCTGAGAACATTTCGCTCATTCCTTTGGCTGCAGGAATCAAAAGTCCAAGTACACTGATTGTTACTGCCACCATTAAGGCGTAGAGATAGATGCTTAACCCATCCCTCACCCGTATAGTACAAAAGAATGCGACAGTACCGGCAGCAAAATTTATCAGTTTGAATCCTGGAATGTACAAACGAGCAATGCTCCCATTGAACGTCGTGCTTAAGATGTAAAGCGCGCGATACAAATTTGTAGACCCCTCAAAAGTCGGTATGGTGATGAAATTACTTGATGATCTAGGCCTAAAAAAAGACAACGGTACAACCAATGGCTCCGACGAAACAGAATGTTCAACTTACGTCAGTACTTGCAACCAGAACAAGGCGCTGAACATATATGTGTGTATTGCCGTTGCAAGCAGGAGTGTCAAAAATACTGCATTAGCAATGAGGAAACATTCCAGGGCCGCTGTTACCATCAATGCGTCCATTCCTTGAAATTTATATTGGTAGGTTGAATAAATGTGAGCTGGATGTTCAGGATCGACAAAGAAGCAAATTGTCAATAATGGAACCAACGCCATCAAACCATACATCAAGGATGTAAGAAGAATCTCCCTGACATTCGGCTTAGAAAATTCAATTCCAAAATATTTCTGCCCTTAATTTACAAATTCGTGCGAATTATTTAAAAAGTGTGTATAAAGCTTTGAAAGTATTATTTTAAGAAATAATTACCAAATGTAGTATTGAGAACATTTATCTGTGTGATGATTCCTGTTATGTCTTCAGCATGAAGGAGGACTGATGTTTGCAGGAGCGAAGATGACACGATGTACGCTATTCGCATTGTATGAAAAGCTAAACGGTCAAAATTCTTGGTCTGTTGATATAACTGTATTGTCATTGGTACTCGAAATAAAGTGTATGAGGTGTACAGGTAAGATACGAATGTGAGGAGTTTGGTGTAATAGTGCTTCCATTTGGTCCTAGTTTTGATAAATCGGGACTCTGATTTGCACCAGTCAAACGGCACTAAGCCCACCTGGCAGCATATATATGAAATGTAGTTTATGGCGCTTACTTCTCGAGATGTTAACATTTTATCAGACCGGCTGGACCGAAGGTCTAATCAACTGTATGAATTCGGCTTGACTGACTCAAACGATTCTCAGTTCGGACGAGGTCTTCAAGAATAATAAATGTTGCCAGATATTTCGTTGAATTGTTACGCAAGAAACCAGCACTTACAACGGAAAGAACTCAACTGACCATCCATCCTTCACCTGACACCCAATTTTCTTTACCCATTGTCATCCCCTAACGAGGGAACTACCCAAGCTGTCAATAAATGATTCGGTCACAAAAATTAAAAGCGATTGCTAGTGTGGCCAAACTTGTTATGTGGAGTTCGACGGCCACTGTTGCGGTCACACAAAAATAAACAAATGTTTTGGTAAAAGTACGAAGATTGTTCTCTAGATTCTAGCATGTAATCAAATGTAACTTTCCTCGAAATCTGATCTCAATCCAAAAAAATTTCGATGACCTTATTTTTTTTAAATCTTTGAAATCTTTAAAATATTACATTAGATGAAATACTTCACATCTCTGCATATTATCATGTATTTTGGCCCGCCAATTAATACTATAATAATTAATAGAAATTACTTCCACGACCAAAATGCATGCAAATATGCAAAGTTATTAAGATTTCTATCTTCTAATTTATTATTTTAAACATTTCAAAGGCTTACTGAAGAAAATTCATTTCTCTCGGTTTTTTAAAAACTTTTCTCTCATGAGATCAGATTTCGGGTAAAGTTTTCCATGTGTCTTCCCACGCTAATATCTCGAGAACAAAGAGCTCGTAGCATTTCCAAAAATACTTTTTCCATAACAGTGGCAGTGGAACAAAAATACTTCGGCATATCAAGTTTGGCCGCCCAAGCAACCGCTTTGAATTTTTGTGACCAAATCAGTTTTTAACAGGGTGGGTAGTTCCCTCGAACATTATTTTCTATTCTGGTCAAGGTATGCAGTTGGGTGATTGCCATGTTAGAGAAATGGAATGGTGTGATTAAATTTCTCAGTTTGGAGTTTCGGAGGTTGGTGAAATCGGTGACTATGCAAAATGATTCGCGATAATTGCCACTTCAAATATGTACGAGATCGGAATTGTAAGATTCAAATATGGCCAGAAAAGTAATTGATACGTTTACCTCGGTCGAGTTGAACACCAAATTTTGAGTATCATTGTACATCGAATATCCAGTCCGGCTAGTATAATCGTTCAAAAATCAGGCCAGAGCGTTCTTCAATTATTGGGTTAAATAAGTATCCATTTATTTTCAATAAATCAATAGTATTACACAAATGCATATAATTGATTGTAAACTTTGGGAATCCTAATTAGCTCCGTGGAATATTCCAAGGGTCATTACAAATGTCATTCTAAATTCTTGAAGAGCAAATGGTTGAATATTGAACAAATAATGAATTAGGGGCTAGGCCAATCAAGGACATGGACAATTATTTTTGACAAGAAATCCCCTTCGGCAATTTTTGTGAAGTCGTCCTTAAATCTACTGTGTAGAATGAGTTTGAACAAGGACAAACATGGATTGGGTGATGGGAAGGAAAAACAGTTAAAATTAAAACCATCAACTCAGTACTATAATACTATAATATAAAATAGACGCTTCCAGCGGAGAAGATTATTTTAACCCACTTTAGAACTTGTAACCAGAACAAGACGCTGCGCTGAACATATATGTGTGTATTGCCAACGCAAGTAGGATGGTCATGAGTGCACCATTTATAACTAAGTAACACTCCAGCGCCGCTGTTATCATGAACTAGAAAACCAGACAGATTGGTGAGCAATCTGATGTATATCGTAGCGAGTTTATATGTGTGATAATTTAAAATATTGTAAATATTGTTGCAAAGGACTAAGGACTCAAGATTCTAGAAAAAATTATTTGAAAGGTAGAGGCTATTTATTCATATTTGTATTTTTTTAACAATTTGTGTACATTTTTATTCAAATTAACGTACAAATAATTCCGCGCGCCAAGAGCGTAATAAGTGGCCGGACCTCAGCGTTGACGTTGGATGATGTCTCAGCGTTGACGTTGGGTGATGATTCAGCGTTGACGTTGATGATATATTTTGATAAAAGTAATGGTTTCGTCAAATACTGCCCAGTTGTTTTGTCACAATTAGTTTTTAAAAATGAGGGATAATTTTTTCTTGCCTTCCTTGGTCGAGTTCGATGAATTTTCCAAAAGTCTGAATCTGAATTTTCTGAAAGTCCAGTGAATTTGCAAAAATGTCCAAAATTTTCTCACCCAGTCGAATTTAAAAGATAATGAGCATAGAGATTGTGACGCTCCACGTCTTCACTTGGCATTTATGTTACAGGACATCGTACGTAATGTAATAGAGTTCACGTTAAACATGTACTGCAGTAAACAGAATACGTTTGACATGCCCAGTGCGAATCTAAAGTTTTCAAACTGTGCCGGGTTTGAAAGTAAACGGTGACAAAAGTTGGTCACGTCATGATTGCCTGGTATTTAACCCGTACTGAGACATACAGAGTCTCTGAGTCTCCGCTCTACGCTTAACTCACCCAAACCTAAGCACGTTTGAGTGCGTAGTGCCGACACTGCCAACTGCCAAGAGACCCTTTTTCCTCCCTATAATCTCCTATTCCCTCACACCACTGAATTGGACTTTGGACTCGGACAGAGATTATTTTTTCCATACGTTCATGCCCTTTATTGTATTAATGTCCAAATCCCTTGCCATGCTTGAGGGTAGGACGAATATATGTAAGCTGGGTGTTGAGGATCGACCAGGAAGCAAATTGTCGCTAATGGAGAGATCGCCAGCACCGAATATACCAAGCCTATCAGCAGGTTCTCCCTAACATTGGAATTAGAGAAACCAGTTCCAAAATATTTTTTCCCTTAATTTAGAAATTTGTTTAAATTAAACATCTCGAAAGTTTGTAGAAAATGCAGTACTTTACTTAAAGGAAAATTAGCTGAGAGTAGATTATTTGATCGTGGACACAGTCCGGTAAAGGGCTTATTCTGTCCGTCTGTAATTCGATGCAGGTTGCTCGCACCAAAACTTCGGTGTTTCACTTATAGAACGCAGTCGGCAGCACCTCACAATCCTATTTTACTTAGACCATTCTTGTCACACTACCAACTTCTGTTCCTTGTTACTGCATAGGTGTAATAGGCTATATCTAAAATATAATCAGATCTGCCAATGTCTCTAATGTGTAAATCTGACCTCCTCATATTTCTAATGTTATAATTTGTCCTTCTTATGTCACGAATGTTAATATCTGATCTCCATTGGTGTCAAAATCTGACCACCCAATGCCCCTAGCGTTAAAATCTTACCTTCCCATGCCCGCAATTTTAAAATCTGATCTCCCTATGCCTGTAATGCTAAAGAGAATATCTGATCTCCCAGGCCCTTTGTGTTAAAATCTGACTTCATCGTGCCCCTAATATAAAAGAGATAATCTGACCTCCCAATTACCGTAAATGTTAAAATCTGACCTCCTCATGCCCCTAATGTTAAAGTAAAAATCTGACCTTACTATGCCAATAATGTTGAAATTTGACATCTACAAGATCACAGTGTTAACAAGAAAATCTAACCTCCGCATGCCAATTTAGTTAAAATCTGACCTTACTATCTCATTAATGTTGAAATTTAACTGCTACAAGATCAAAATGTTAAGGAGAAAATCTAACCTCCTCGTGCCCATTTACTTACCAACAATTTTACCTCTCCTACTGAACTACTAGATGATCTGATCTAACAATGCCCTCAACGTAAGAAATGTCATTACGTATACGAAGCAGCAATGATTACTCCTAGGAGGATTCATATACATATAATATAGTGGTCTTTGGTCTCTTAGGAGGGCTCGATAAATGTTTACAAAAAAATAACAACTTTTCTTCAGTCTGGGGCAAAATGTATTACTGAGTTCCATAAGGTTGGCAAAATGCCCCAAGGTTAAATCTCCATGCATGGGAAATCCTGGGTTAAAACGCCCTAGTAACCGTATGGTTTAGGGAGAGTAAAAAACGCAATTTTATTTTTGAGAGGGCAGATCGAGCACTCCGAATGTACCAAAGACCTCGGTGTATCCTCCGTGGATTACTCTATAAAGCCATTACATTCGTAATGTTTAACCACTTTCTACCACTCTCTACCACTATCTACAACATAAGTACTACTCGACCACTCTCTATAAGCTTTCTACTACTCTCTACCACTCTACAACCTCTTCATCACTCTCAACAACTTCTCTGCCACTCTCTGCAATCCCTCTGCCACTCTCTGCAATCCCTCTGCCACTCTCTGCAATCCCTCTGCCACTCTCTGCAATCCCTCTGCCACTCTCTACAATCCCTCTGCCACTCTCTACAGCCTCTCTATCACTGTCAACAACCTCTCCAACTTATTACGGGCTGTCAAAAAGTCGCGACTGTTTGTACAAGTAACGAACAACGTACCTTCAAACTAGTTTTAATACAAGAATTAGTTACTAAATGCAGCTTTGAGAACATTTATCCGCCCGATAATTCCTGTTATGTCTTCACCATGAACAAGAAGAGATGTTTGCATGAGTAGAACTCCGTACGTGTACGCTACGCGAATGAAATGTAAAACCATACGGTCAAAACTCTTCGTCTCTAGATATAATCGTATTGTGGTTGGTAAGCAAAATAACGTATACAACATGTACGCACACGTCATTGACATGAGGAATTGGATGTAATATTGCTTCCATTTGGCCTTGGTTTTGACAAATCGTGACTCTGATTTGCACTAATCGAAAGGAACAAGTGCCAACCGGCAGCATATATATGAGATGTAGTTGGTAGCACTCACTTCCCGAGATGTCAACATTTTAGCATTATGGTGAGACCGAAGGTCCGCACCACAAGCGCCTTGCGGTATAACTGATTCAATCCTTTCACATTTCGCCAAAACTTGGTATATTCGGAATATTGTCAAATATTCGGTGAGTAGTTGAGCAACATGCAAGTACTTAGTGAAATCGTCGGGCCTGATTATCTTCTCCAATTCGGAGGTTTGTGAAATTATTGAGAATGTAAACTGAATCACAATAAGTACGACCAAATTATAGCCACTAATTAATAGCTCATTGGAGAACTACTTCAACTGAAATAGCCATTAGCAAATCGAGTAGAGGCCCATTCCATGCATTGAATTTCACAAATATGCAATTATTCTAGATTATCAATAATTTTATGCAAACAGAAAAGGTAGGATAAGAGGAATCTTAATGACTTTTAAGGAATATTTAAAGGATGGTTGTATCATATAATGAGTCATAACCGTATTGACTTTTCTGGAGCTTCTTTCATTAGTTCTAAAATTGTCTACTCCATTGCTACTAAACCTGTGAAAACAACTGTAAACTACAGAGCCATTTACTTCAATTATAGCTGGATTTCGCATTAAGTTCAACCAATCTCGGTCTGTTTATAATGTAAACACGACTAGTCTTGACTTATCCAGCGCTGCCCTATATTTTGGATCAGAACTCCCGAGTTTCGGTATATTGCTAAAAGAGGAGAACCACTTATGCTTCGAGGACAAACTAGTGTCAAATAATTACGCGCCTAAATTAATGCAAACATTCCTGACAAAAAAACTTTCAAGTCAAGTGCGTTTATCAATACTCAGGTAGAACTGTGGGTGCTGAATACTTAATTTATTGTTAATACAAAATTGTTTGGTAAATGGCTTCCAGAAAATGCCGGCGTGCTTTGCGAAATACAATTTTGAAATGTCCTGTGCGATGTCGTCAACGACAGTACATAATTATTACATAAACTTAATTGTGATGCTCATGTTGGCAGAGGAGGCTGAAGCGGTGCAGTCAGCATTAATTATTCCCGTCGGGTGTACCTACATTCAAGATGGCTCATAACAATTGCTTTACTTGGGCCCGACCACCATTAATTTTCTTTCGCTTTTGCAAGTTTTTAGTTTCTGTATTTCTCACTTTCTCATGTTTTCTTTGATTTTGAATAAATTTTTCGTTTTTGCCAACATAGAAGTTTGCTGTATTTTTCAAATTCCTTTAGGGTATCAAAATTTGGCTGAATTTACCAAAAAATAGAATTTGTCAAATTCAATTTTGCCAATCTAACACCGAATCCTGATATTATTTACTATAGATTGACCAGTGAACCACTCTCTTCGAGACCATTGTAATCAGTGCAGAAATTTTCAAACAAGGTTAGGAAATTGTGCTCAATATATTATACACATCGGTAAACTGGAACCTAGGCTAATGGATTTGTAAATTATTCAAACGCTTGCTACAAATTCTGGCTTATTAAATAATGTAATTATATTTCCAACAAATTGATGATATACATAATACGACAGTTTGTGCATTTATGATTCATAACAATTTTTTGAGCGGGCAGCCGCCAAATAATTCCGCAATGGCGAGTGCGGTGCGAGTGCGGAAACGAAAATGAACATACTTTATAATATTTTCAAATAATAACAATTAAAGCAGCGTTTGTGCTACATTTATTTCAGTACCTCCATTTCTAAAAATTAAGAAGCAAGAATATTGTGCCGTTGATATTTCGATCAATTAGAGTCATCTTTGCTCTGTTTTCCATGTGATAGAAACTTCCGACTTGCAGTCGTATTGGAGCAAGTGATTTACAAACTCGCAATGGGATATTTCTCCTGCGCCAGACATTGCGTTTAACTGAGAGATCGGAACAGGATTTTTGAATTTCTCGACAATATCTTTCAGAAGTTGAAAAAATATCGCTCATCGCTTTTGCTGCAGGCATCAATAGTGCATGAACACAGATCGCTACCGCCACCATTAATAGGTATACATAGATGCTTAAACCATCCTTGATCCGTATTGTGCAGAAGAGTGCGACAATGCCGGCAAAGCTATATATCAGCTTGATTCCTGGCAAGTACACACGGGCGATGCTGCCGTTGAATATAGTGCTCAAGATGTAAAGAGCGCGGTACAAATTTGTGGACTCTTGAAAAGTTGGTATGGTGACAAAATTACTTGACGACCTAGAGCAACCAACAAATGCAAATAAAAAACAGTCGCTTGAGTGAAACGATATGTTATTAATAAAACTTACTTCATTTCTCGCAACCAGAAGGTGGCACTGAAAATATATGTATGTATAGCCAATACAAGTAGTAGGTTCAAAAATATTGCATTACCAACAGCGAAACACTCCAGAGCCGAGTTAACCAAATATGTACAAAACATTTGGTACTCTTGTGGGTAGGATGAATAAAGATAGGCGGGGTGTTGAGGATCGGCAAGGAAGCAAATTGTTATCAGCGGAATTATTGCAACCAGTGAATAGATCAAGCCCAGTAGCAGCTTCTCCCGGTTATTAGGCTCAGAGAATTCAGTCCCGAAATATCTGCGTCCTAAATTTAGGAGTACGTCGACATTAAGTTAATTGTAATAATTTACTAATATATACATCCACATATAACTAATATTAATTTGTTAACTACCATATACGGTGTTGAGGACGTGAATCTGCCTGATGATTTCTGGAATCTCGGCAACATGAGGGAGAACTGACGTGAACAATAGTGAAGTTCCACACATCTGTGCTATACGTATGAAATGAAGAGCCAAGCCGTTAAAACTCTTCGACTGTTGATATAACTGTATTGTGGTTTGTACACGATATAACGTATAGAACATGTACGGAAACGATATGGCTGTGAGGAATTTGATGTAATATTGCTTCCATTTGGTTCGAGTTTTGACAAACCGTGACTTTGATTTACACCAATCAAAAGGCACCAAGCCCAGCCGGCAGCACAGATAAGAGATGCAGTTGATGGCTCTCACTTCTCGAGATGTCAACATTTTAGCGTAAGCCGGAAGGCCCAAACCACACCGATGTTTGCGGTTTGACTGTTTTAAGCAAGTTCCGGTGATTCATTTAAATGTCGGAACCGTTGCCAGATAATCAATGGTTATGCAACATACCAGCACTTAGTGAAATCATCTGGCCTGATTACATTATACCCTAACTACATTTTAATTTAATTTTGTTCGCACGTCCTTTCCGACGGCGGATGTTGAAAGTGGATTATGTAAAATTATTCACAGTTCTTACCACTTAAATTAATATAAAAACTGTTTACAGATAATTCATAGTTATGCAACATGCCAGCACTTATTAAAATCGTCTGTCCTGATTACATTTTAGTTTAATTTTGTTCGGAAGTTCTTTCCGACGGAAAATTTTGAAATCGTGGATTATGTGAAACGACTCACAGTAATTACCACTTAAAATATCGTAGGAATAAAACCCCTTCGGTTCGGGTTTTGAAGAACGATAATGTAATCACAAGGGAGGAATCAAGTATGCCTAGAAAGATGATTATACCAATCGAGCGAACCAACTAAATTTTGAATATCTGTTTACGTTGGAGTTCTAGCTCGACTAGGATAATTGTCGGTCGTTCAAGTCGTTCAAATCAAGCGTTGCTTTCTTTAAGCATTGCTTTCCATAATTATGCATTTATTATCAACATGCGAACAAAAATGGTATGGGAATAGGATTACTCCACAAGTCCAATCTTCCAATGATTTTGTTAGCCTTTTCATTTCCTATGTCGCCATAACCATAATTGTCTTCTCTGGAATATCTATCTTTACTACTAAAATTGCCGACTCCACTATAATTATACATATCCAAAGAATAATCACAGAGCCGCTTACCTCAATTAGGATTTGCCTGCTTACGATGAAACCACTATCCAACAAATACCTAATTTTAGAAAGTTGTGGCTTGTCAATTATTTGACATTTATAAAATCATGCTGTCTGCCCTGTTTTTAAACTTTACTGAAAATGTGTCCAAAATTCTTGTTTAGAACTCCAGTGTTGCAGGACATCCTTAACAATAGAAATCATTATTAAGTACACATTTACAGTAGTTTTGTCCTTCAAGTATAAACGTATTCGAAATATTTGAGTGTCTATAACGCAAAAACCTTTCCACAAAATTTCCAAGTCACGGGAATTTGTCTGTACGTTTGCTATCCATCCTGCATTTTAATTTCATATCACTCTTTGTGTCGTTCCCGCCACAACCGCCCGTGCATAAAAGTAAGTACAGAAAAGTGAATCGTAAACGATACGTGCACTTAACAACACAATAAAATACAAAACACCTTATCCAAGTCTGACGTTACTAAAAAAAAGCAGTCACAAATTAATTATCTCTAAGTCCTTGCCATGCGGAAAAGTTCCTAAAATCGCAGCAGCATTTCCACACTGAACAGGAATACTCATTCTCCGCAAAAAAAAGCAGCAGCCCTGGTCTCACCAGTTACAGTAGCAATATGCTGCGCAATAGTTTTTTCTCCATAGCAACAGGGATAAAGATAAAACGATCTTGAAGAAAGCGTACTTATCATTTTCTTCTCCGTCGCTTCGCAGCATATCCGGAATTAACTGAAGTGGCGCGGGCAC
Source organism: Protaphorura glebata (assembly GCA_034694305.1). Taxonomy (NCBI): domain Eukaryota; kingdom Metazoa; phylum Arthropoda; class Collembola; order Poduromorpha; family Onychiuridae; genus Protaphorura; species Protaphorura glebata. The sequence continues at coordinate 5,728 of JAQFYE010001219.1, read as the reverse complement.
AAGAGAGAGCAAAATATTTCATATTGATTATGTTAGTGTATTAATTCTTTCAGAGTTAGGTTTGAAATGCAATCAATGCAAGTCATAATGTCAATATGACAGCTCGACGTCGCATAGAATAAGAAACTTTTTACTATTGTTTTGGTAAATGTTGATTTGAAAAGGGGTAGGGCCCGGTGTGATTCACGCGGTGTTTGACAGATGACAGATTGTACCATTATTTCAGAGTCCACCTTACAAATACAGGTGCTACAACGACAAGAGAGCCAGAAATTCAAATTGAAAGTTGGTGTGCCACTCTTCGCTTGCTATTTGAAAACGCTGGAAATGGTTTTTGCCACAAAATTAAGACCCACCTTAGGTTTGGAAACATTTTTTGAAGTGCTAGTATGAATTTTGTTGTAGGGATGAGTGCGCTTAGAATGAATGGATGTCAATATTCAGGGGTTACCCTAATTGAGGTATATTTTGTGCTGACTTGCGGTAGTCTCTGGATAAACTCAGGCATACCGAGACAAATATCCACCGCAAATAGTGTCGTATATATTTTGTCCCTACTGTTTCAGGTACATCCGTAAGCCGAATGGACTATAATGCAACCTCTGGGAAAACACACTCGGATCGACTTCCCCTCACCACAGACCATTTCGCGTGTATTTTTAGTGGGAATTCAGATAACATTTATGTCAAATCAATATTGTTATTAAATTGCGATGTTCGATAGTCAGAAAGTTCTGGAATGAGTTATTTACATTTGTGACGGGGATATTTGCACTTTATTTACATTTGTGTGAACCTGTATTTGGTTCTTATTTGTTTGGGCCATCTGAAACTTGACATATGCTTGCGCATGTCGGATTAGTGAGACTGACACTTTGTGTGTTGAGACTCGGAATTATTCTCATCAATCATAGACAGTCACTCTGGATTCCCTTGAATAATTTGGGCTAAAGAAGACTAAAGCCATTACTTTGGTTTTCGAGTTACCACATGTAGTTTCCAGTGTTTACAACATGAAGTATTTAACTAATTTGTTTAGTTATGTCGTGCGCGACATCCGATTTAAACAAACTGTCGGACTGCCAATGTCTGAGAACAGTCTCATCCGCTCTGATTGGAAGAAGTTCTAACTCCACCGATCTTCCTTTCTAACAGTGGTGGTATCTGGAAGTAATGGAATCCACCGTACCTACTATAAAAACACAGATGTGTGATAATGCGAATGCCTCACCAGTCTCAATTAGTTACCAAATTTTTATTCCGCCTTTATCCTAAACTACTTATATCAAAACTCAAATAACACTTGTGCAAAATCTGGCAACACAGAAAATGCTATAGACGGGAAACATCCTGTTCAAAAAAGCAAGTGATTTGCAAACCCTCATCACAATATTTCTCTTTCGCTATACTTTCTTTTTAACATAACAGATTGCGATACAAACTTCTGGACTCTTCAAACGGGTGATCAAATCACCTGGTGACCTAGAATCACAAACAAAACGCTAATCAAAACCTTCTCGAATCTGCTTCCCTCAAAGCTTATCGGAAAGGAAAAACAATCGAGATTTTTTTCTCAAACTCTTGAAATTTGTAGTCGTTCATCGGTCAAGACGTTTTGGGTCACGGTCAAGTGCAGAATGTCCTTTTCATATTTTCGAAAATATTCATTCGCCCACTGTAGGCAGGCTTAATTGCTAGTAAAAATAATTGGCTTTCCTCGAACCCCTTTCTTCAGTTTTGAAAACTCTACTGCTATCAAACATGTGAAAAGAGAATAAATTACATCCGTTTATCTGATTTAAAAAAAACTGACCCACCTTCTTAGGATGCAACCACTGTAGTTGTGACTTGTCCCGCGCTAAACTAATGTTAGATCGTTTCCATTTGTGACACCATTCTGTTGAAGCTTATGAAATTGTGATGTTTCATTGGTTACCAATTTTACTGAAAATATATCCTGAATAGCAGTTTGGAACTGCCTTGCTCTATTATTCCCTTAAATGTAGACTAGTTTTATACTTTAACCGCAATTGTGTCACAAATAATGGCAAATAATTACGGGTCTAACGATCAGTTATATTGGATCTATTACTCTGAATCCGTCGCCGGTAAAAAAGAAACCTGCCATCGGCAAACCGGTGAGGCAATTGACATTTTGACAATGCTGTATCCGAGTCAATATATTTATATTATTACTAGGAATACGTCATCCCGTCAACGGTTGTGTCACAGAAAAGCGAGCATAGCGAAGCGTCATCTCTTTTTTTCAAAAAGAAACTCCTCTGAAATTTATTTTTTTTCAAACCAAGATATTAACAATTAAATTATTTGTTTGAAATAAAATTGCTAAAAAAACGAACGTAATATTTCAATAATACATTTACAATGAACAAATATGGGAGAAATCAAGAACGCAAGCAAAATCTTGGATCTTCAACTTTTGACATCTGTTTTGTATTTTGACGTTACACAGCCAGATATGTAATATCCCTCCCTTACACGGTATATGACTTTACGCAAACGTCATTAGAAGAAACACAATCTAACAATTTTACCTAATACGATTAATAACAAACATTCCAGATTTTCAATCATTTCATCATGATTTCACTGGTAAAATTTCCATGGCAACGGCGGTGTTTGTTTACGTCAGTTCTACTGACAAGCAAACAACTCGGCTGCTATGGAAATTTATCCCATGCCAAATACCCATACCGTAAGACTCAAGTTTAAGAAGACACCCCTTATCAGAACATGGTCAATATGTAGTTATGACACAACTACACCCCCAGGGGAATCTCCCCTGAGAATTTGGGCCCGATCGGCCCAGTATTTCCGTAGAAAAGCTCTGGTCAAAAAGTGTTTACACAACTATGGGAGAGATACCATATGGGTTTCCGACCACCTGGTGGAACAGAAACCCTTCGCTGCACTCCGCTCGATTAATTATGTGTATTTATTATACAAATTTCGAACGAACAAATGCAAATACTTGTGCAAAGCTTTGCCACAATAATAATACAAATAATAAGCTTGGTTCTCTCTCCGTTACCCTGCTCAATGTTGTGACATTGGTGAGTTGGCCAAGCTGTGCGCGAGAAAAGAAGTACAGTGCCGTTCGGAAAACAGTTTGGCAACATCTATAAATTTGGCTCCAAGATAGTGCTTATTCGAATGCGGGCGGGAGCGGGCTCAAATTCAACGACAAATTCTCAAAGTTTTCTAGAAATGTTTTCTTTCTACCGACAAATAAATCAAAACAGATCTCCGTGATGATGCCGTGGGCAGCCTTTGCCTCTTCGCTGTACATAGCTCGCTCAGCGAGCTATCGGGTTTTCGTACTAGTATAGAAAGCAAAAATGGAATATTCTGCATAATATTTCCAAATAATGCTAAAGGCATTATTTGGAATCCATTTTTTCCTATAGCGGCAATTACTAAAAGTTGAGAAGCAAGAAAACAGTGCCGTTGATGATTCTATCAATTAAAGTCATATTTGCTCTTTTCTAAATGTGATAAAAATTCCCAACTTGCATTCGAATAGGAGCAAGTGATTTACTAACTCTCATCGGAATATTTCTCCTCCGCCATACATTGTGATTCACCGAAAGGTCAGAGCAGGCTCTTTGAATTCCCCGGCAGTACTTTGCGGACGCTGAAAACATATCGCTCATTGCTTTTGCGGCTGGTACTAATATTCCAAAAACGCAGACCGTTGCCACCACCATTAATGTATAAATATAAGTGCTTAACCCATCCTTGATCCGTATTGTACAGAAGAATGCGACAATGCCGACGAAGCTATATATCAGTTTGATTCCAGAAATGTACGAACTGGCAATGCTGGCATTGAACGTAGTGTTCAAAATGCAAAGTGCGCGATACAAATTTGTGGACTCTCCGAATGTTTTCGTGACGATGAAATCACCAGATGACCTGAGACAACAAACAAAGCGCTAGTACAACGCTATGAGGGAAAGATACTATTTTTAGCTAACCTCAGGACTTGCAACCAGAACAAGACGCTGAACATATAAGTGTAAATAGCCATTGCAAGGAAGAGGTTCAAGAATACTGCATTGGCAATTAGGAAGCATTCCATCCCCATGTTTGCCGAAAATGTCGTCATCCCTTGTACCTTATGAGGGTAGGATGAATAGATCTGAGCTGGATGTTGAGGATCGACGACGAAGCAAATTGTCACTAACGGAACGAGGGCCAGCGCACCATATGTCAAGCATATTAGTAGATTCTCCCTGACATTTGGCTTAGAGAAGTCAGTTCCAAAATATTTTCGTCCTTAATTCTTAAATTAGTTCAAATGAAACACACACTTTTTATATGAAGTGTGTATAATTACGGTACAATGCTCATATACAAATTGACTGCTAGTCGGTTATTCTGATTATCAATTATGTAGCATCAACTAGTACTACTCCATCAATCGATTACCAAATGCAGTATTGAGAACTTTTATCTGCTTGAATATTCTTGTTATATCTTCAGCACGAACATGTACGCTACTCGAATGGAATAAAAAGCCAAACGGTCAAAACTCTTTCTCTTTTCGTAAAGGCGTATTGTGGTCGGTATCCGAATTACGGTGTATAGCAAGGATGTGTATGATACGAATGTGAGGAATTTGACATAGTAGTGCTTCCATTTAGTATTAGTTTTGACAAATCGTGACTCTGATTGGCACCAGTCGAAAGGCAGTAAGCCCAGTTGGCAGCTCAGATTTGAGATGTAGCTGATGGCGCTCACTTTTCGGAACGTCAACATTTTAGAAAAACAGTAGGACTGGAGTTAAAATCTGCAATGGTGTTTGCGGTTCTATGTACTGACTCATGAGATTCTCAGTTCCGAAGAAGTCTTTCAATAATTGAATTGTTGCCAAAGGTAAGCAACTTAGAAACACTTCGTTAAACTGTGTGGCCTCATTACATATTCTAGTTTGGGCGTTTTTGAAATAGCTGATTATACACAATGATCATTGACTCCCCCGGAACATCTTTCTTCAGTTTTGAAATTGCTTACACACACTGCTATTAAAGTTGTGCAACGAGACTAAATTGTATAACGGCTTACCTCAAAGAATTGGCATTTGCAAACTCGTGATGTATCCTTGGATTTCAATCTGGCTTAATATATATCCTAAAAAATTGTTTACAACTTCGGTTGTCTAATATTTCGTTATGTCTGGAGATCTGCTTATATACTTCTGGCCCTATTGCGACAAAAATAATTTAGAGTCAACCGAGACAAGACAGACACTCTTCATGAAAGTTGCGAATAATTCGTTGAATAGTAGCAACTTAGCATCACTTACGAGGAAACTACCCCAACAAAAAAAAATGGATTTCGTCCGAATATTTTTTTTTCAAAAGCCCTTCCCCCCAAAGTACTAGGAGAAGAATATTTAGTTCCGACGGGCCTCTGGAGTCCTCCCAGAAAAGTTTGTAGTTTTTTGAAAATCAAGACGCCAAAATCCTTACGGACCTCAGGATTTTTTCCAAAAATCTTAACTTTTCACAAGTACTTACATTTAAACTAAATAAGGTTGATAGTGCACAGGGTGCCCCCAGTAGTAGGGAAATTACTTCGGACTTACACACAAATGTCATAAAATCATAACAAATTGGAACGGACCTGGAAAACTCACGCGTATCGCCGGCAAATACTCTCTAGCCAGTTCTTCAACTCATCAAAATCACGAAATATCAAAACA
>JAQFYE010001218.1:0-24763 GCA_034694305.1 Protaphorura glebata | reverse complement strand
CTTTTTTGTTTTGATTTTTTGCTAGTTCGTCAGCTATAATTCGAGCCGAATCTGAACGGAATGGAGCAAAATGTTCAGTCAAGGTTAGACGGGACAACTTCAAATAGATGAACATCGTTTTGAACCACGCTGTAGTTTATTTGTTTTATTTTACCTAATGTGTCCGTTATCTAAATTCTAGAATAATTGATCTTTCAACATTTGGCAGAACGGATTCGTTTTCACGAAGTATGTACCATGCCCGTATATTTTATATGAAGTTTATCACTCACAAGAACAGACGACGACACAGCTTATTGCTCCGTGTTTGAGTCACGCAACGCTTAAACTAATCATATTCATCCAATTAGTTTGGAAGCTTCAGGATTTTGTCATCAATTCAATCAAATCCTGCTCAGTTTCTCTTAAAAATCTCTTGAATGTTAACGTTGTGAAGTGTGCTAGTATGCAATACGTCTTTGTTCAGTTATTTCTTTTACACTCGCTCCAAGAAATTTTGTATTTTATATGCAAAGCATAATACCCATTGCATAAAACTTAGCATATTATGCTCTTGTGAATATGCTAAGTAAGATTAGCACAGCATGGCGTCGATGCAGCAGTTAGCAGTTTTATAAACCGTCCATATAGGTTTAGCTAAAGCGAAGCAAACGTGATCGTATATTTATTGAGTGATCAGGAGTTTAGACAGTCGCATTATATTGCATTGAATTTACGGCAAGCTCTTGGAGCCTCATTTTGGTACAACCACGACGTACGGCTAGCTACATCTAGCCTAACATTAACATTGCACAGGACAACAAAATTATTACAATCTATTGATTACTCTCATTTGTGTTTTCTACAAGGGTGTGAACAGAAAATATATTTGACGCTCGAATATTACAAGAGTAATAGTTAGCGGGATAAAATCAGGGTCAGGCCAGGAATCGAAGCAAATGCAGGTGTGGCCTGAACAATATGATTCAACCTTATGTTCTTAGGAAACACTATTCGGGTGTAAAATTAGTACCGGCCTAAAATTTTAATGATTATTGAATTCAATATACCTGCGTGGAATACGCATATGAATATAAAACTTGCATCAACGGGTTTCTGTCGATTATGCGTGACCGTAGTCAAAATATTTCCCGACCCTCTTGTGCAATGAACTGAATTCTGTTACTCCGAGTAAAGATTAAAATAAATCCGCAAATTCGGTTTTATTGGTCCCTGACCAGAAGTTATTTAGCCATTTAAATATTCATTGGAGAGCAAAACGCCAAACGCCCTCCCAACCAAAACCCCTGGAACATTCGATTTAGACAAAAAATATTTATTCGTTCAGACCCTTTGTGTTATAATAATTATACCAAGTAATACTTTTTATCTCATTATTCAACATCAATTAACAAGTGAGTTTTTCTTTGTATCGTCGTAAAGGTTAAACGCGATTCGGCTACAGCATCGGGTTAACTGTCCTCCGTCTGGCGAACTCTTTCTCATTGAACAGTACTCATCATGTACGTCTACATATAGTTTAACATAATATGACTTTTGCAATTTTAATCAATACTGTCTGTCTTGAGTATCTTTGTGTTGTTTTAGACGTACTTACCTACTTGGATGTACAAATAAACCTTAGTATATATTTTTCGTTTGCCTTATTCGGGACAAATTCAACTCTGTTCAACACGATACTTTTTGGAGTTGAAACATTTGCGTGGTGCACGTTAGACGATTTACGCTCTCCTCCATGGTATAACCTCATCAGTTTGGAGTACTCAAGACCCAGGAATGATGGTATTTGTTCGGTGGACGTCTTTTTGAGTTGATGAAACTGCCAGCGGCACATGCATGATTTTCAGAATGATTTCGGTAGACGTGTACCACTTTTTGGGGAAAGAAAGGTCCTCCTCTGAACAAGAAGAAAGTACGGGACATGTAGCGAGGACTAGAAAGCGGCTGCAACCCGGTAAATCCCAGTGTAGCCACAGAGTCGAGCTCTTAAGGCGGGGAGTAGTTGAGCAGCAGAGTTCACGTTCTCCAAGAAATTGGCACACTCGCAAAGAAGCAGGTACAACTTGTCACCGCGAACAGCGGCGGACTTATGGAGCGTGATTCGCCGGAGACCAACGGATTTCGGCAAATGACGGTACAGAGTTCGAGCCCCTGCAAAAATAAATGAACAGAATATCAGAAATACATCCGGCGGAATTCATGACCTTTTCTTCCCCTTCCAGTTGACCTCGAGAGGTTAAAATCAAAGTGAAGTACAGCTACATCGATTCATAATGTCAGTCCTCGTTTTGTTTTAATGCTTACCGTAAATTACCGAACAGAAACCCGGGTTACTATTTTTTAGGCTGCCTCGAGACCGGGTTTATATTCGAGACCCGGGGCAATGTAATACATAGGCTCTTATGGTAGAATGCATTATTTGATCCGGTTAATATTCGAGTCCCGGTTACTATTCGGGACCGGTTTCTAATCGGTAATTTACTATTTTGAATTTCCAATTCTCCAATGTTGAATTCCTTCATTCAACTATTCTATTTTGTAAGGTCGTTCATAGTACATATGCTGTTTACCCTATGAATGAATTTTGTAAAGAAAAAGCAGTGATATCAGGAGCTGTTCATCTCACGAGATGGAGAGCCAAGCCGAAGTATCTAAACGAGAAAATGACTTCAAGTGCGCTGCGTGATGGGGACTGCTTTGACGTGAACTCATATGTATTTTGTATTCGAATATCTTAGTGACAACCCCCATCGCGTTGTACACTTTGTTGTCCTTTACTCCAAATTCATATACTCGTCTCGTCCCGCTGACCGGAACATGCTATTCTCTCTTCGGATAATGCATGTATCACTACTTTCTGACCTACTGGACTCGAATCGTAAAAACGTTTGTCAATAGTGTGATACCACCCTGATGGATGAACGATAAAAAAAACTAGTCGCCCGGATTTCGACTTTGACTTAGCTGGGAACTTGCAGATAAATTTATGAGTTCTGGTGTTTTAGTGCCGGAGTAAACGGTTTCAAAGTGCCTGGTTTTGGTACAGAAGAACTATGACTTTTGCGACGACGACGACGAAAGAGAATGAAATTGGAAATGCCGAAGAATAGATCAATAATGTTCAGAAGTGATATTATACCTGTCCAGTAGAGCCAGTTCCTCTCCAACTTTTCACGATCATCCCCATCAAAAACTCGAAAAATAGAGATAATGTAGCCTGTCGTAGTACCTTTCTTGGCAGGATTCTCGATTGGAGGTCTTGCAATCGTAGCAACCTGGTATATTTTTTTTCAAAATTACAAAAGGTATAATAGAGAGCGATATGAAAGTAAATGGTTGGGGTTAAAGGGATAAGGGTTTGGGGGTAAAGGAAGAAATTGGTTTTCTCCAAAGTGTCATCCTTTTTCCTGCCTGCCTTGGTTTGGACGACTGACAAACAGTTCCATTCAGGTTTTTTGGGTTCAGTTTTTATTGTCTGACTGTCTCCAAGAACAATTAGATTGCTGACTCGTTATATAGGATAGGAAGACTTGGACAAGGACACACTTTCCCTCACCTACTAAGTATGTGACTTACCTCGCGACATAGATGGAAAAAATGATCCCCACAGTAGCCGAGGTTCGTGGGGTCAAAAAATTCTAAGGCGTTCTTCCGGGCAGTTTCCACAAAATCACTGGCGTCTGTCCGAAGTTTGGGCACCACGTATAAAGCCATTAGTGGAAAGTCAGCTGAAAAAAAAGAAAAGAAGTAAAAATAAAAGAGTGAAAGAAAAACATACGTCAGATTCCAATTCCACCAAAAAGTCTATTCTTCCCTGACTTCCTTACCCATTACATTACGTTTCATGACTTTTTCTCTCTCAGGAAGGAAATTCTACTACGAGTCGAGCGTGTGAGACAATGCTTAATCGTTGGTCCAAATATAAATACTTTGGGTATAAAATTCCGGAACTAACTTCTACCGGAGACTGGAAGCCTTCGTAAAAAAAGAAGAGGAAATGGAGAAAGGAGATAAAAGTCACGCGAGCCACGAAAAATACCTATTTTTCACAACCTATTATTTCTCCTCAACAGACCATTTTCTCTATACAAGACCTCCAAAAATCCATGACAGGAGCAGTAAAACAGTTTAGATTCAATTTAATGTTCGTCCAAATATCTTCATTGCTATTTGTTAGTGCTGTTCTTCTCTCAGTTTCGGTTAACATAACATTTATTCATCCCCAAACTGCCGCCCGTACAAAAGTTATTAATCTGAACGGGCGGGGGTACGGACTGGACCTGTTTCTCGAGGATCGGTTCCATTTCAATGAATACAAACGGAGCACAGGTTTGACGGAATTCGTGACGGGCAAACTGTTTAAAAATAATATTGTTTTCGGAACTTATGGACTGAAAAATTAATGTAATGACGGACAAAAATAATGCAGAATTTTTAATTAGAACTCGAAAATAATATTTCAAGCATGGCTATATAATTTGCTACAATTCATAAATAATAGGCCGTTAGCGCAAAGCTCCACTTCATTTTGGTTTTTACTCAAGGATTTACTTTACTTTCATGAACGTACGGTAATTCTATATACGTTCCTCCATTTTTCATCGATAATTCACAGTTCCAAACATAATTTGACAACTCATTCCAGGAATTTTCTTCAGTGTAATTTATTGCAGACTCCGACTCATGAATTCTGGAGGGAGCGGTTTCGAATGATTGTCTGTTCTGTACTGATCTTGAGTCTGAAGACTCCAGCACAGCAGCAATTTCCCTCAACTTTCCCAAAACGCCATGCATGAATGGTTCGGAGAAAGTCTTGGTGGAATTCCAGGCTCAAATATAGTCTTTCTCACATTGACAAATTGGTACATTTTCCCATTACTTTCTTATAATCGAGTTTTAACTTTTCTCTCTCCTTCCCAGTAAAATATGTTGCTCGGTTTCCTTTTTGGTCTGCTTTTTCATTGTTAACCTCATTGTCTATGTGACTCATCTACAAATGGCATATTTAATTATACAACTACCGTCTACCGTATAAAATTTGAATGGAACAGGGGTGCGTTCTCTATGTTAGTCCAAACGGATATCTAGTATATTCTGTTCGGAAAGAGACGCCATGATTTTGCCTTACCGGAGAATGACAGCTAACTGGATGCATTTTTTATTTTGTATACCGATTTAGTATGTGGAGACGAATTTTTTAGGAATAATATTTTAAGTATTCCATGGGCGAGCGGACCTCCTTCAGTGAATCCGGAGACAAAACCACGTAATCAGTGATCATGGTCTTCGGTGTAAATACCTGAGGATCTAGCGAATTGGATAAATTCAATTGGGCATAGCGGACAGCTAATACAAAAGTGACCATTTCCAGTCTCAGTACGGCCTACTTCCCATGCTCTCACTTAATTCTCTACGATTTGGGTCAGGAAGCAAGAAGATTTAACTAAACTTAATTTTTGAAATCTCTTAGCAATTTGCTTATCACATTCCGTCTGAATTAGGTTTGCTTTCCTTTGGTTTTTGACTTGATTTAGGTTTGGTCTTTGGTTATTCTTAACATGGGTTTCCAAAATCCTTCTATATAATGGCTGCACTCAAGGATAGAATTGGGAAAAGATTTTTGCACGGCTGCGTTCGTTCCTGACTTTGTATCAAACTCAGTTTGTTCTTATTCCACTCTCACTCACCAAAGTCAAGACAAATCTTGTTAGAGTTCTTCTTTGTAGAACGAAAGTCTGGAGAACTTTGAAGGGTAAACTGAAGGGAAGCGCTCATTTAACATAACGATAGTGGATAGAGTCTCCAGAAGGTATACTTTATAACACCAACTGAACTTTCTTCCCTCTTTCTCTTTTGAGCTCCCGTTTCATTTCTAGGAGATAATTATTATTCTTTGTGGTTTCTTCTAGCTTTTACATGAGCAAGGTCTTCTAAACTTAGAAACCTTTCGTACAAAGCAAACGAGTGGATCGCCACGTCAGAGTTCACTGGAGGCTATAACAATAAAGTCAATGACGTACATACATACACACATTCAAGTTCATTTTCGCTGTAATTTAGAACCATTACAAATAAATACAGAGAACAGAGATAAAAAAATCATTAGTGACTTTTTATTCTGATGGAATGACTAAAAACTTTCGACTTGGGGAGATGAATTTGCATAGCTCATTCATGTGGACGTACGAAAAGATATTAGGACGTGATTTCTTAGAACATTAGTTTCACATTCATCAAAACTTTTTATAAGGGTTCAGTCAGGCTCAAAGATGAGATTAGTCGATACCAATTGAATAATGTCGAAAATACTGTAGACGTTAAGAAACTTCTTTTCATGTCAAACTTCGAGTCCTTTTTTTGTCGATAGAATAATAATTCGTCTGTCTGTATTGTCAAGTCACCCGTTTACTGGGAGGCGGATATATTCTTTTCTGTCAATTAATATTTCTGACAACTTCAGTCAAAATTGGTGGTAAATTTTAGTGCCTGTCTGGAAATGGTTTCAAGCACACATTTGTATGCTCATTTATTCCATACATAAAATTGTATTCAAACAAACAACTTTAGTAGAACTTGAGTGATGCGCCACCATCAATCAGAGGAAAAATTATTAGTATAATGTATATGTTGCAGCCCATGTGGATATTCAGTCCGAGTATACTTGGGCCAGTTCGGTTTGAAGGGGGCTAGCCCGAGTCGACTCAGGCTAGTCTGAGTCGACTTGGGCTAGTCCCCTTCGAACCCGACTAGCGCAGGTACCTCCGGGCTTAGCCCAGGTGTACTTGGGCTCATCTAAATGCGCTGACATGTGAAAATGATGCAAGGGGGCTAGCCTATGTAGACTCAGATACGGTCTTAAATGTAGCATCTTGCATCATTTGCACATGTCAGCCGATGTAGATGGGCCCGAGCACACTTGGGCTAACCCGGAGATACCTGGGCTAGTCTGGTTCGAAGAGTTAGCCCGAGTCGACTCGGGCTAACCCTTCGAACCGGGCTGGCCCATGTATACTCGGACTGAATATCCACATGGGCTGCAGCATATACACACGACATGCACTCACACTACAAAGATTTCCCTATTGGGTACTTTTGCATGGAATCACACAAATATGAATAACTACTCCTACCTATTCATTAGAGAGCAATTACGGTGTCCGAACCGCAGCCTACCAGACAAACAATCGTGCGCCGTCTACGAATTGCTTGTTCAACGTCATACATTTCTTGCTAGTAGTGAAACTGGTCTCTCTTGAAAAGAGAAAGCCAAATGGAAAGTTCTGTTTGTGCAAAAACCTAAGGAAAACCCAGATCCTTCAGTTTACACTCTGGAGTCAATTTTACTTATGGATGGTAGATATTTACATCATCTCCGTGTAACCAACGCCGACTGCTACCCTGGTTTCCCATACTTGGAAAAACACAAAAGTAGTTTCACCTTTTTCAAGTTTTTTTATAAGAAAGAATGATTTATTTTGAGGAAAAGGTTCATCCTCCTCTTTCCTGAGGTTGACAGACGTTCTTTGGTGAAAATTTGGTGGATGATCTATTGCAGACTCATTTTCAATTTAGGAACTTTCCCCTGTATGTGGACTGTAGAAGAGAAGTGAGAGATGGATGCATTCACAAAAGAAGGACGAGGACTGAGAGTACAATAATTGATGAGTCAAGGTGAGGGAAAGATACGGAGGAAATGCTATTGTTGTAACCCTTCTATGTGGGCCAATCCCATTCAAACAACATTAGCACACCTTTTGTTCGTCCTTTTCCTGAGGAAAACCACTCAAAATATAATTGTGTTCCTCATCCCTCACTCCTTTACCAACTCCATCATCATCGATTAGGCAATTAATTTCAAATTTGTATTCGTCTTGGGAAAGACAAGAAAAGACTCAAAAGGGATGAGAGAGAGAGCACTTCCCCGTCTCAGCAATCCATGAAAAATGATCCCGTCACTCCAAACAAACAAATTGAGTTTAATAGTCCAATCACCAACCCAGAATCTGCTTTTGTGAACTAATAGACTCACTAGAGGAGAGAGTGTCTCTAGATTTATTTGCATTTCCTCCAAATTTCTTTCAGAGATTCCCAAAAGACTCACAGTGAGAGGTAAAAGCGTGACTTTCACGCTTTTACCAGTCTTGTCCAACTGACTCAGGACAAACTGTACAGACGTTGAGTACAATATGCGGAGTTAACTGTTTCCCCTTGACCTCATAAGGCCACGCAGGTCACGCAAGATTTGGCAGACGATGAAGCGGGGAAATATAGTTTTTTATCATAAGTACAGTTTCGGCTACCAAGGAGGGATCATCTGATTGTCTATCAGTACATAGGTTTTGTATCCGAGAGAGAACTAGACCGGTGTTGTATGTGTGAGAATCAAAATGGCTAACCAAATCCGAATACAAAGGAAAAGAAAAATAAGAATGTAGAGAATGTATTTGATGTTATCATGTACAAAATAGACAAAAGGAGGTCATTCCAACAGTGAGGCATCAAGACAGTGGTAGATTTGGTTCCAATGTTCCTTAATAAGGCACCACCATCGACAAGATGAGCTTTAAAAAAATTCCCATCGAATTGGATTTGAGACTCCGTTCGTTCAGTCCGGATACGGGTAACACCATCAATTTCATCAACTCCAACAACGCAATGGCAATGATACTTAAGTTTTACGTTATCTCTGACTTGTGAATTTCTCTCTCCTCGTGTCTACTTGTCTTGAATTTACAAGGGATAATACTCGTGTGTAAACTTCAAATCAAACTTTCACCACGAGTCATTTCAATCGTATTAGTCCAATGAATCTGAAGATGTGGCGAGCTGTCAGTTCATCACCAGAAGTTTTTGTAGCGATCTGTTGACACCATATCCGGCAAAACATGGAAACATTTGCTGTGAGAAAACTCCCAACTGACTAATCCTGAATGTCAGTCTGAATCTCACACTCAGGAAGAGAACCTTGTCAGAGACAAAAATCTGCTACGTCTTGCTTGAAACTAGTAGTTCGAAATTTTTTACTTTCGTATCGTACGTGATATACTGAAGGATCATATCACTACTGTCTACACGAGCACTCACTCACTTGTTAAGACCCAACAAACAAATGTAACGTCAGCTAGAAAAATAAGCTCAAGTTTCCAATTTACATAGGGCAGTGGTAATAGTGCTTCGTGTTAATGGCTAATACTTGATATTGTTAGTATAGTGTGTAGGACTGGAGAAGTAGTAGAATCCAATTTTGACTTGGCTTGGTTCAATTTTATTCCAGTTTAACTGATCCATCTCCATTTCCCACTAACGTTTGTATTTGTTTCTACTGGACGTAGACAAGGCATACATACATGTTCTATTCTGCCCCAGGATTTATTTTCAGAAAAACCATTTTGGCATTTCGGGTGAACCATATTAATACGGGTTGGTGGTGAACGTTGGGTCATGTGACTCGTAGTCGTCGCCATAAGATGATTATTATCATGAGGATGATGGCGATGGGTAGGATCAAACTTCAAAAGGAAACTATAGTGTATCTTCAGGGACGTGTGGTCGTCGGTTTGTCGAAATGTAAATGTTACGCACTTTAGCAAATACGCAAAGTCAAGGCAAATGTAAGAGAGGCTTGTATTTGCATCTTATTAGAGCTTGTGCAGTAAAGAGCATTTCTTCCAACAGAAACGATGAAAGTCTCTTGGAACTCAGAAGGATACATCTAACTACTAAAATATGTTCGGGGTGACTCATACCCTGTTACACTACTTGCACAGCTACGTATCGGGGTAGCCAAACTACTTAAAGACTTAAGATCTTTAAGTAATTATGTATTTTTGTGGTGTCACCGCTGGGAGAGCAGCTTAGACGGGATTAAGGTGACGTTCGAGCGGTATCCTTTCCTTTGTCGAATTGGTTGACACTAGAAAGACAAAATCTAAAATAATGAGATAAACATTTGGCAGAGAATTTTGATGAGCAGCTTGTATGTCAGTCTCATCCAAGGTTTGAAGTTCGGGAATATCTTTTCTGAGTTCATTTTACTTTAATCAAAATGTCTGGGCTCCGCGCCGAGTATTCGCACGATCAGTCTGGATCTCAATAGATTTCACATTAGCATCTGTACCATGTCATGTGAAGACGACAAACTTGAAATCCATGGGTCCGCCCGTGGCAAGACAATATTGTTCGTTTGTATATAAAAGAGTACATGAGAAGACTCAAGTTCTACATTCCTAGTGGCAGTAGTATGTATTACTTCCAGGAGTGAAAGTTCGTACAATGTCTGGGTTTTCTGTTAAATCCGGACGGATAT
The DNA here is from genome assembly GCA_034694305.1 of Protaphorura glebata. NCBI lineage: Eukaryota > Metazoa > Arthropoda > Collembola > Poduromorpha > Onychiuridae > Protaphorura > Protaphorura glebata. The sequence continues at coordinate 14,457 of JAQFYE010001218.1, read as the reverse complement.
CCAAAATCCAAAGGAAGGAAATCTCTACCCCTTCATTTGTCAACCCGTCCAAAGGAACGAAACAATATTCATTCATTTTGTTCCCTTTCTTCAACTCTGTTTCCGTATTACCCATGCAAACTCACGCAAAAGCCCATGCCTTTGCCATTACGACCACAGCAGGGACACCTTTCACACCCAAAGATGAGGAGTACGAAGTACAAAGAAATCCTGGAGAAAGAAATCCAGGACTTCCACTACTCTCACTCCCCTATTCATGTTGCGGGCAATGTGTGCAATCAGGCATTATGTAGAATGACCAGGCCTTTTTACCTAGAATAGATAACATCGTTTTCGTCAATTTCATTGCTACAAAAATCCTCTCGTTAAATGACAATCGCCTTTGCATCCGAGTATTTTTGTAAGGACTTTAGAATCACTACTTACCTAATGTGTATACAGATCCTTAGATTCGATTTGCCTAGAATGTATCACTCTAGTAAATAGTATGTGAAACACTAGTTTACCATCTACCGAAACTTTTGACTATGCAGTACGGTATATAAATATTGGGTTATTCCAGTAATATACATGTAGACCGGTGACGAACCGATGAATTTAGGACTGATGAGAGTCGCAAAAGTTTTTAGGAACACCTTAATAAATCGATTGTCTGGGAATGAACACATGGGTCGACGGAAATGAAAACCACATTGACACGCAAAGCTTCAAGTTTGGCTTGTTCTTGTGCACTACCACATGGGGTAATTTACTTGAGAGACTCACAGAGAAATAATCTTATCTGACATTACGACAGGTTCAAGTGCAAGAAAATTTTCGAGATGTTCTACGTCACACCACTGATGCCATCGGATGGATATGATTATGAAGGTTATAAATTTTCAGAGCAACTTTTTTGAAAGTTTGAAAAGGTTGTGTTTGCTGTTACGATGGAAAAAGGAAGGATGGATTTTATGACCAGGAAAAGTTTTGCAATGAAACCTTCATGTGTGAACAGTTGAGTGCTACTGGGATATTACCACATGAGGTAAATTCGCAAATTGATGCATTCTCACCAAATTGGAATAGGTGTAATTGCCAAGGACATAAGTTGTGCTAAATCGAGTGAGTCAAAGGATACCTTTAAGTCTCGCCAATTTTTCATGAGACTTTGTTAGTGTCGCTTATGAGAAAGATGGAGCTAGGTCAATTTTGATTGGGAACGCTATTCGAATTTGGTCAAATCATCAGAATGAGAGTCAATTCGGATGTTTATGGCAGGAATATTAGATTTATGCTAACAGGAATTATTTCTTTGTCCATATTACAACGCATTTTCTAAGGGGACTCGTTGTGTGAGTGAACATGGTGTGGATGTTTCAAAGATATCTGGGAATGCGACGAAATCTTATCTGCTGACGATTTCTTCACAATCATGACGATTTAAACATTTTCTGAGTTTCCCTAAGAATAACATTTTGTCTCATGCCCGAGGCATCGTTAGGAAGAAGACTTTTATATTTATGAGACATTAAAATTGTTACTGAGAGGAAACAATTTCCTCAATTATGGTGGATCTCTTTGGTCTCATGGATTTGGACCGATCTGCGATTTGTCTACATTTTAATACTTCACAGCATTGGCGCCAGTGGCATTAGCGAACTGTAACTGTAACCATGCGAATCGAACAACCACTTTGTGTTTCCATAAATTCCTAAAAGGGGAGAAACCTTCAAGTATTTTGGCTGCATTGGTGTAAAATGCCTGTAAGTATTTTTTCTCAGAAATTTTTCTTCCTCACTGATTTCGATATTTATTTGAGTGCGTGGCAGGGAATGAAGGCCATTAGATGGAGAAAGTCGCAGCGAGAAGTGGCACACGTTGAACATGAAACCCAGTGATTCGTTTACTTTTACTCCTCCAAATATTAAAACCATTGTAGTCAAGCTTTAGTCAACATTAAGTTAGAAGAAGAAAGTGAAAATGTGTGTGAAGAAAAATACTGGAAGATTGCCGAAAAGGAATGTTTTCGTTTCCATCATTCTTGGGTTCAGACGTTCAGAGTTTTGAGTTGAATGGAATGAGGTGGTTTTTTGGTCTACATTTAACACTCCTAGCGTTGCTTAGCTAGGTGACCCATTTGAAGTCTCCGTTCTGAGTTCGTGCCTCACTCGTCCTGGACTTCAAGGGAAATTCTGACTCCTAAAACCAAGTATGATTAATTATGCGGCTGATATGAAATGTCAGCTTTCTCCTCCCGTTGTTGTTTCCAAACCAGACTGAGTTGGGAACTAAAAATTAAACAACATTCTTGCGGTTTTGCCAAAACTGACGAGAAGGTGAATGGGGTAGGATGCCACTCAAGTGATTCCTAAGGTGATTTCAAACAGGAGCATTACTCCCTTCTAAACAGATTACAGAATAGGTGAATAATTTTAATCACCGGTGACAGACTTCACAGGGACAACAATTCATTATTTCACCAATCGAGCTTTGCCCCAGTCCAACCGCCACCAGCTGCAAAAATCTATACAACCCAATCTATAACATATTTAATTAGTGTTTACGTGTCCAACGTCAAGCCATACAACGGGCTTCAATCTCTCTCAGGAACACCTTATTAGAATACACCCATTAATTGGCATTCTTTGATATGGCATGATTGAACAGCATTGAGCATTTCCTTCAGTGAATAGTTTGCCTAGGAAAGGCACACCTAGTAAGTACTATATAACAGAACATAAGACTCTACTTGAGAGAGCCTCTTCAAAGCTTCCCTCAAACCATATGAGCCCGATGCATCGAACCCTCTACTCGGACAACAACAGACTGAAACCACGTATTATTATTTCGAGCTAGGACGATGAACTGCTGGGTCGAGATATTTGTCCAGCAACTTTACAGAATCATGTATCAGGGAAAACCAGCTAATCTGACCGCGATTCCTTTCCTGGCCTAGTTAAACTGGTTTTAAAATTTATTTTATGTTTCGGTTGTGACGTGTTGTCAGAAGGCTAGCTGGAGACGCCGCGGCCCCTTTCCACGGTGTCGGTTAAAGGCTGACACGTAGCCCATGTTTCTCCTCCCAGGAGAATTTAATCCTCGTTCCTGTCCACGGTCGACGAGCAAGAAAAGTTTTTCTCAAATTGGAAGAGTGTTATATGGAGAAAAGAGTCAGAGCGTTTGACGGGAGATTTTTTTTCAGGACCTGATTAAAAACCTTCCTTCACTTTTCAACATTCCCTGAGATTTCTCTAACCTCGAACAATTTCATTTTCCACCCAACAACGAACCAACTCGAACCGCCTCCACCCTTCCTCTACATAACTAAAATCTAGATTAATAACCAAATTAAGCAAATCCATACTTTATCAAGCTGAGTTTTGACACAAGGTCCAATTAAATTTCTTCTTATGAAGGACTATTATATTTTGGCTCGTACATGTATGTACCGACCCAATACGTATGTACCTAATGTGTGTTGGAATTCAGAGTCACATTACAATTTTGCGATCTGTTCTAGTTCTGGATCCGAAGAAAGTCATGCTATTTTCTGCTCCTGGGCTGGAACTCAACCGTTGAGAATCTGTTTGGCGGGGATTAACCTTCAATGTCAATACCCTAATAAGACTTACTGCACTAGATCGAAAGGAAGAAATCCCATTTGGTTAGACTTAGAGATAATTCGTAAAAAAGGTAACTTCAGTGCTTGTTTGTTATCGACTCGAATATACAAATCATTTAAATTATTTCAGCTGGCAAAAAGCGCCATCTCCTGTGATGGGAGGTGGGTGTTAACGGTAAAACGAGTTATGGATATCACCAGTACTTTACAATCCTATGTTGGCTCTGTCTTTGAATTGTAATTGTAAATATTAAGATCTCTGAAAGATAATCATTTTGCATACCTAGTAGACCTGGTATGTCTGAATGCAAAGGGGGAAGCACTCTAATGAAAAAACAAACAAACTGCCGTTGTGTGAAAAGGACAAATATATAATACATAGAACGAGTGAAGAAAATTGTCCAATTGTCAGAGGGGCTGACCAGGTTGGGCTTGACGAAAAGTATTATTACTTGAGTCCGTCCATAAGCTCTAGAGTACGGAATTCAGTTCAAGTCAAGTCCAAGTCAAGTAGGAGTAAGTGTTGCCCCAAAACACGTTCTTTCAGCACAGAGATGTGAAGTGAGTCGGAATTTTACCAGCCTGGTCTGACAGAAGCAATTTGTCGACCATGGACTTTTTGAGAATTCAGAAATTGTACAAAATAAGTCTCTGGAGAGAGCGAGGAGGTAAGAACTTCGCGTACTCTTCGCTTGAAGAGTTGACATTTTCTGGAGAGGAATTTCTTATGGTCAATCTATGATTCTTATAGGTTAACCTTACATTGTGAGGCATTCACGAACGGTATGCGTATTTCCCTAGCATTCAACTGATAGGACTTGAACATAAGATATTATAACGATCTACCATTTTTCTTAAAACTGTCTTCTACATTCTCAGATGCAGATTCCTGGCAGAGACGAGGTGTCCCAATGGCGCTAGGAGACTGGGACAGATGATATGATGCATGCATGCATCCTTCCTTCCTTCCTTCCTTCCATCCTTGCATTCTTTTGTGCCAAATGCATATTCCATTATCTGTTCCATTTATCCAAGCCCGCCTCATTCAGCTTCCAAATCTTAGTCTGGGCCTGGAAGCGTAACTCTGACTTATGAACTCGAAAGGATGATCCTCGGTGGAACTGTTACCATATTGAGAAGAAAAGGAATTTCTCTCAAGGCAAAGGCCTCGACTTGAGTTTGGGTTCACTTTCTTTCTTCCTTCCGTTCTTCCACTCAAAAGGGTGATCCTCGAAGTGTTAAGATTAAGATCAAGAATGAAACATAAAGTCTCAATAGTTTAATAATGTAAATAAAAATAAAAATTATCTCCTGTTGTTAGGTTCATTTCAGTTTTTGAGCATAAGTTCGTAGATAGCCACAAAATGAATTTTTCCAGTTCAAAGTGAAAATCGATGTACTGCCAACGAGAAAGTGGTGAAAGTCAACATTTCGAAAATTTCAAATGCTTCAAAGGTATACTGTACGTTGGACAAAAGTGAAAGAAAGAAATTGAAGTCTTAATGGACAAGTAGGACAAGACGGTTTTCGACATGCAAAAACCAGTCGGCCTCATTCTTTGCACTTTCACTCCAGCCATGCATCCTTTATAGAAAGTTTCAGCTTCTCTGCAACAGATTCAAGCCTTATTGTAAAAAGAAAAATATTCATAATTTTACTCTTATTCTTCAAAACTTTACCCGAATTCCCCACCTTCACTCCAAGAATGTATCTTTCATGAGTATTCCCTTGAAGATGCTCTTCCGCTTCTTCAGAAAACTCTTGAGAATGAAGATATGCGTGATTGTTGTCTAAATATTCTTTAAAACTTTGTTCCTAAACTTTAACCTAATACATCTGGTCCATGCTGCTTGCATCCTAACATCTTTCTTCAGAAATGTAAATCTATCACTATATCGAAAATGATAAATGACCAATGTTTGTACAATGACGATAGCCGTAATGTTGCTCTAATTATTCTTTAAAGTTTAACCGACTGCTTTCATTTCTAGCACTTACAACAGAGCTCGTTTGTCTTCTTTTCAGATGAAGCTGAATCTATATCTACCAATATTTGTTGGCAGAGTAATTTTGGTTGGAATTTTTTCCAAAGACCCTAAGATTTGGACACCTGGGGTATCTCCCTCATGAATTTCTGCTGCGTCACGTTGGGAGATTGAGACCAGTAGATTCTACACGTGCTGGGCCATCCTGGCGTTGTCTCTCTAAATCCAAACTACTTAGGTTTTAGTGGGTGAATTGAAGGAGCATTTCACTTACAGCTATTCTCCATTGAAGCTAGAAGAAGGCCATGGTTGGCTTGTCTGTCGGTGGCTGCTTTTTGCAAGAGCTGCGTCGCAAGCATCCGTTGGATCCTATCGGGTTGGGACATGGGCGACTCTACTGCTGGTAGATTTAGAGGCATTAGCGGCGTCATCAGGTGGACCACAACTGCCAATTGTGGGTCTGCAACTTCTAGGATTTTCAAGGGTGTACCCATCGTTGGCTGATTGTTATTCGTCCTGGACTTCGGTTCCGGAAGCTACGAATTCCACAATAAAGACACTTATCAATGGGACCAATGCTTTGAATTTTACTTTGATTTTCCCACAGCTCTGGTGTGACATAATTGTTCTGGATAATATCTGGCAGACAATAATTCCCTTCCATTTAAACCTACTTCTCAAAATTCTGCGTATATAAAATAAAAACGTGAGATGATTTGCATGTACAAGCAATTCATTTGATTGACTCGTTTCGGACGAAAAAAGATATTGTTTCTAAAAAAAAGTATTATGCATTGTGTGCGGAGCTTTACGCCGGGAGTCTTAATTTCCAAATCCACATCCTCGTATCTCAATACTTTTATTTGCAAAGTCTGCCTCCATATGCCTAATGTACTTGGAAATTGGATGACCATGAAATGCTCTTGTAATAAGCTCAGTAGGATCCTAGGGGATTATTGTAAGCATTCTGCCGTGTTAGAGGATTATATAATCTTGATTTATGCAATAATATCACCCATCTGCATTTTTCAAACGGTATGAATGTATATTAACATATGTATGCGCTTTGAGCTAAAAATATTTAGGTCAAATACAGACTTTAGATTAATATGTTCCGTCCGTTTCACATTTGTTTTGCTCACTCGGATTTTTGTGCGCCATTGGCAATGGGATGTGGAATGTGAGACTCTATCTGAAGTCTTTTGGCTATGTCTTTTCGCGACAAATTAGCTTTTTATCGATTTGGCAAATGACTCGTTAATAAAGTTCCGTCCTGGCCGGAGGACGGAATATATGTATGTGCGTGTGAACAAACAACATCAAATTCCTAAATAAACCTTTTACACTGCATTTTGAGCTGGAAGGCACATTCAAAGTTCGAATGAGGTGGCATGAGCTCATGGTTACTAGAACTCTAAAGATGTTTTCTTGGTCGATTCTTTCATTTTATGCTCTGTAAAGTTGAAGAAAGTCCCGAAACGGCTTTACTTGGGGATTTTGTAATCCCGAAGTAAAGACCGTCGTTGTTTTGTTCAAAATAGGTTTTGGCTTGAAATACAATGAAAATATCTGACAATTTCTCTCTGGAATTCCTTAAAGTCGTAAAAGAATTTAAGCTGTAATACGACTCGCCAATTCATTTCGTGTGGCAAACTCTCCAAGTAATTCCACATGCTTTAAGGTGTAAAAGTTGTAGCGGAATGAAGCAAACCTTGGAAAAAGTAAGTGCCAATTTCATTCAGAAATTGAGTCACAAGCATTTACCATTTACTACTTCTCTTTCAAACCAAACAAGACGTGTGTGAATTAATTGCTTTGCGTCAAAACTGTTAATTTATTTCTTTTACAATTGGATGATTTCGAATTAAACCTAGACTGCTTATTCTTTGTAGTGTATACAAACAATGTGTACAGCTCCATTCATTTGCGTGCCTTTTGAAACAAAACTTTCTTTGTCTTTTGAAACTTACACTAGAGGCGTGGTTATTATGGAGGACAAGCACAGTCCCACAAAGGTAAAGGTGTACGCAATGTTTTAATTTTGCTATTCTAGGTTGCGTGCCTTGGGAAAATCTCTCTCGCGGATTTTGTGAAAACATTTGTCATTATTTTGGATAATCCGACAACAATCACTCTTGTTTCCCAAAGGCACAAATAAAACAAATGATGAATTCTTTTGTTTCGGTGTTGCCTCTTTTGACATTTTGGCAGAGAAGGTGCTAACGTTAAATCAGATAAGTTTTCCACAGCAATCATATCTCTGAATACATAGAATACACGAGGTATTGGAGCAGACAGTATGTGCTTGTGCACATGCTGTCGACAAAGGAATGGATAGAGAAGTCTAGATAAACATTGCAAGATTTCAAAGACTAAGAGGGCTTGTTGACGCAGAAGACAAATATATGGACATAACAGTTAGGGAAAAGTCGATAAGTATGTACTACTAGTATGTGTATACACAAAAGAAACTCTAAATCGTAGTCGTATATCAAAGAAACTATCAAAGAGTCTAACCCGATCGGTTCGGTTTGCATATTCTCACAAACCCGTTTCGTTTCAAGTCATAATAATGCGCGTGGATACCGGCTTGGGTTCTATACGAAATCTAAACCCTCACTAAACAAATATTTAATATTCGAACGCAAAGTACGGTTCAAGTTAGTTCGTCAATGAGCAATGATTTTTTCGTCAATGTGTACCACACCGTAGTAAGAAAATAAGTAAGTTGTCTGTGCAGACGTTTTGACCAAAATGGTTGAGTTTTGAGAGTCAATTTTTCATGGTGTTCTCCATTCTCGTTGTAATAACTGATTCTGGCCTAGTCCTGTACCTTCTAACGATACACACTTTTCTGCTCCGATTCAATTCAGGAACCGAACCGGTGGAAACACAAGATACAAAAAAATTCAACCTTGCCCGGACTCCTGTGTCCTGGACTATCTATATAGCTATATAAACAAATATAGCTCACGCATTTGTAGAGGTACGACTTGCCATACACTTTATTTGTATATTGTACTATTCTCCTGGTATGCTATCGGGGCAAGTCTTGGATTTCTAAGAAGCCGCCCCACTAGTATACTTTGATTTCTTCATTCCCATACCTTGACTTTAGTCACTAAATCATATCCTGTTATCTTAACTGTGTCCATTAAATTCTGAAACAGGATAGCGTCTAGTAAAAATGTTATTGGACATGCTACTATCAGTTTACTTCTACAATCAACTGCAAGAACAGTCAATAATCCTAATGGAGAGCAATTCTAATTCCTACTATACATTGCTACCTTTAAAATCACATCTCAGATCCTAGTTGCAAATCTCAAGTCGAGACCTATCTCATAGAATTACGTTTCTTGTCTCACGGAGAAAGTAAAGGAGAAAGTGCCCGAAGGGCTTGAGGACGCAGCGCAACGGAGTCCAATTAGGGTGGAAAGGCTTAATTAAATAAATACCCATTGATAGTCCGATGCACTTTTCGGTCTTACAGACAGGCACTTGCATTTACTTCATTTGCGTGTTATCCGTGTTTACTCAATGCAATCAAACTCCTATTTAGCTCATAGAGAAGGGAATGTGAATGAATGGGAAAAACCCAGTTTAAGAGCAAAGCATTTTTTTATGTCGACAGATCCAAGCGTAAGGTGTCAGGCCAGGGGATCTGCCATCTAGTCCGCAATATGTCAAGCTTTCGAGAATAGATTTGGCAGGAATGTCAATTAAGTCTCACGGTCCAATGCAGATTCTATGATGGGACACATCTGCATATAAACGTGGAGCTGCAAAATCCACACCTGATCAACTCATTTCAACTTGACTGATTTATAGTCGAGACTAGACGTCGCCACAGGGTCCTTATGACCCCCAGCTACTTCATAGTATAAACCCATATAGAGGTAGGCATACCAAGCTGACCAGCTGGGGCTCTAAGCCAAGTGACCGGATTCCCACGCCACTACACTTTGATTTGGGCTTAATTAACACTTAATTTATTAATATTTTCCTAGCACTATCTTAAATGGGTTTATGGGGTTCAAAATTTCCTTTTCTTTGCCCTCCTCCGTGTCAGACTGCGATACAACACATTACAATGCATAGATATGTTGTGCACCGTAAGTTGGTGCAGACACATCATCTTTGCAAAGAAGATCCCTGCGATACATCATCATCATATCTTTGAATATATAGATAGATAGATAGATTTATTATAATATTGTGTTTGTATTCGTGGCTGGTTTAGGTTTGAGGGATTTTATCCGTCGGTTTTCTCGCTATCTCTGGCTTTGTTGTACTAAGAACAAAGTTCAAAGAAACAATCCTATCCATTCCCACCGTTGGTTGTAGTGAGGAGATGTGATATTTTGAGAATCACAGCAAGAGACTTGTACTAGGTCTGAATTCCATAACCTCTCCCCTGCTGAGTTCACATAACTCTTGTCCATGGATTTTCTCCCCGAGAAATCACTTTCACCATTATTGTGTTCACCCAATTGACCAAGAATATGGTGATGCATACATAGGAATAGGAATAGGAACATGGCCAAGGTCTGTCCTCCCTGCCATACATACAATATTCAGTCCCAGAACCCAGCCTGGGCCTGTTCCCCCTGAGCCCGGGAGTTTTGGGAATTCGGGTCCGACCAGTCCAGACGGATGAGGAGAAAGGAGACTGTGATGTATGAATGTATTATGCATGGGTTCTTCCTTGTAAAGTAATCATTGTTTCACGTTTTCTCAAAGCTTTTATTGCCTTCAGGAAAAGGGGGTTTGGACATGAATGCAAATGGAGGAAATGGTCCGTGGGAACTCAAAAAAACTCACCGTCAGCCCAGCCGGGAGAAAACGATCAACACAAGCCAAAGGAATGATAAAACAATCTCGAGAGAGTCCTGCCACGACTTCCAACATTCCAGGCTTGTTTCCCTCGTCACTTTGACTCCCGTATACTGACGAAGGACTTGGTTGTCCACCGCCCCCACCGCCACCGCTACCACCGCCGATCCAGTTAATGTCACCGCCACCCCCACCGAAACTGACCTGGAAAGACCAACAAACATTACAGTATATTATAGTACAGTCGGCGGGAGTACCATCAGTTCACAAGGGAAAATTATAGAGCGCAAATTCCAGACCATGCCTGTAACGTTGGCTTTCACATAGCCAGAATGACAAACAAGAACCACCGTAACACCTAACGGAATCAAATTTGTTTACTTAAGCTGAATTATTTCGGCTATGGGACTTATGGCATGCATGACAAATTCTTTGACTCTGGAAACACCAGGAATATAAACTCCCAGTTTGAACACACAAAAAGAAGTGGAGGTATGGAAATCGGAAATTAAGCAAATGTTCTTACAGATTTTGACAGAATAAACTATTAGGACAACAGTAGTTCAACTGACAAAATAAAATTCATTAACGTAGTAAGGTTCACAAGACTGATTTTGTCAAACTGACCGGCTTCAGAAATGTGCACGCATCAGTTTAATTTCATCCACAGATAAATTTTCAGGTCATTTTGAGAATCATTAGGATCTCTATTACTCTCTCTATCCTTCCACGAATATTCCACTAATTGTAAGACACACTCAGGTGCCAATGTAGTGGGTGATTTTATGTGGCGACAGACCGGATCTAATATTTTTGCACCCGAATTGACTATCCTGACGGAAGTTGTACGTTGGAAAAATCGTTCCCTGACATTCACCCCTGTTAAACATAATGACATCTCGTAACAAAGCGGAGAGCCGGGAATCGAGAATTTCGAGCATGGACACGTCGCTCTCTACGTTTAATATTTAAAACGATAAGTAAAATAACATTGACAATGACAAAGATAAGTTCTTATTGGAAAGGCAAATGTAGAAGAAATACGTAAAAACGGAATGTGCTCGACTATTTAATATGATTAAGCATACAAATGTTGGGGAAGCGAGAGAGAGATCTAACTCTTAACCACCCACAAAAACAAAACCAAAGCCATTTGTTTTTACACCAATTGGTCGGACCGACCAGTAAAGAATCCTAATTCAACCCACTAAACAATTGTTGTTTGTTTGTGTGACTATATAACCTCTAGACGGATTGTTAGTTATACATTCATTTTCATGCAATGTTTTCTCATGTACTGAAGAAAAGGCTGGAAGGGTACATTTGGGTTTCTCCTTAGGAATGAGATGAGGTGCTTTCCTGTAATGTCCCTTCTAACCATCAACATCAACTTTCTCTTTATGGACTTGGCAAACATATACGACTATTTTCCCCAGTTCTTACGTGGACTTCTGTAGTTTGTATTCTTACTTTCTACCTGTGCTCTGTAGACCTTTCTATTCACTATTCTTTCCTTGATTACCCTTCCGGACATTCCAATTAGTTGGAATTAGAAAAACAAGCACACCGCTGTGCACTCGAAGGACATTTCAAGGTCTAATTAGAAAACATGAATGTGCATTGCACTCCACACACTTCTTGTTTAATTTGAAATGCCTAAAGCACATCAAGTTGGAAGTTATACTAATTTAGTAAAGGAAACAAAGAGTGATAATGTCCAATTGAAAATTAGGGGTTGTAAGGTTGTAGAAGTGCTGCTGAAAAATTAGGGTATGACCATGCCGAACTGTTTAGAGAGTTTTAGAACAGCGAGAACCAAGAAGCCGGAAGCATTCAAATTATTTGGATTTTCCTTACCGGACTTGCTAATCGTATTTATACAATATAACCCAGTATGTATTTTGTATCACCTAAGCGCATTTGACAAAGAACGGTTCTAACAACATACCTTGACAACATCAAATATTTAAGGCGGGTGGGTTTTCCCATACTTCCTTTACAAGGAGAGTAAACAAGCAGATTTGAAAGTAGGGAGATCTCATATTCTCATAGTTCCGGATAAATCAAACACACACCAGGAAGTATGAGACCTCCTGATTTCCTTTCTTTCTTGCTTGCTTGCTGATTGCTCTACTGACTTTTCGAATCTAATTGTCTTCTCTCACTGCTTTTTAGCATTTCTGCTATTTTGTTCATCTTCAAACGGTAATAACATTGAATGTGGCTTCAGCCTTTCAGCCATAAAATGAACCAGATGCTTTGAACAACGCATCAGTATATCTTTCCAAATTTGCATGTTATGTATAGGAGATGTATGAAATGTATCCTCAATATGGAGCCAGTGAGGTTTATTCCGTGGTTGTATGGTTAGTAGAATTTATTTATTTTATGAATTGCACAAGCACTCAATACAAGTAAATTGGTCAATTTCGTATGTCAGCATTATAATCACTAGTCAATTCTGATACAATAGGACGTAATTTTGAGCGGCTCATATAATTTCAAAAATGCAACTATACGGCAACTTTATACATGATTTTATTGTGTGCCTTTGGCCCATGAATATTTCATTAAATATGTATGTATGTAAGCGGTAGTAGCCGTGCCGTGGTATACTATCAAAAACACGCATGTGAAATCAATATCACAATGAAATTAAGTTACTTGAATCAAATCAAATCAGCAAATCCAGGTACTCATGATTAACCTTAAACGAGGCCACGTAAGTTTCCCAAACATTTTGAAGAACAAACTGTTTCAGAACATGCGCAGTTGGGTCCCAATATATTTCTATTGTGTCAAGCAAATTACGCCTACGCTAACAACAGCACTTACTAGTGTTTTAAATATTATAAATATAAATTTTAACTATTGATCTTTCAAAATGAACTTATGTATACTCAATCAATTATATCAAGGACACAAACAATTTGTCCTAAATCCTAGTATTATCAGAGCTCCGAACGAAATTCGTACTGAATAATACGAATCCCATATTGCGGACATATCCGCAGTGCCTAGCACTGCCACTTTCTCCGTTCTTCTACTCTTGTCTAAAGTGACAATACCGGGAGATCCTTACGACCTAAAAAGTGATCGGTGCGAGTCTTTTATTAAAATAATTTGAACTCACCTCTCTGTCTTTATTTTTGGTTGAGTCAAAGGCAAAGAAGAAAGTGGGTAAGGATCGGCGAATGGCACTGGCTAGTAGAGATGACTCAATATTTCTCCATTGCATTTGAGGTGCCGTGGTTGCTACCGCGAATAGCGCGGTGCTAGAAGGACGAGGATTGACTCAATGAATGGAAATAGAATGAAAATCCTTGTCTTTGTGGACACTTGGTTGAATAGAAAGTGAAGGAGAGAAAGATTGTTGGAAGACTTCCGAGGTGTGTAATAATAAGTTGAGTGAAAAGTGTGGTATGTTGTTGGACTGACACTGAATGGAGGAGAGCACATACTCTTCACCCTGACTCCTGTGAATAAGTCGATGATAAGGAAATGAGAGAAAAGTAACCTCGTTCCAACATTTAATAGTACGAAGGAACTGGAAGAATTGAGAGAAAAAGAGAGACCCTAGTCTGATTCCTTTCCTTCCTCACTGGGCTATACACGTGTACTGACGTATCAAATATCTGCTGGGTGGGCTTCAACTAAAGCGAATACTACTGCAATGGCCTAAAACTTTGGACGACGACGACGATGGGAACAGGAGGACTACAAATGGGATACCCACCAAGCACCACCACCACCAAGTATTTTCAAGCAATACATATGAGAATGGCAGTGAAAGCTCGGCAGAATTTTCTTTTTTTCGGGGGGAATCCATGGATGCATAGATATGCAGGGAGCAAGCAAGGCCACGAAAGTCCAGGGTCCCACACTCACAAACCTAGTACTCCCGAAAAAACATGGGACCATGACTGCAACCTCTCACTGCAATGCATTTGCAGAACTTGTCCTACGCTTTCTCCCGAATTTTGCAAGGTTCTTCCGACCCCAACAGCTAGAGCCAGACCCAGAATAACATGA
>JAQFYE010001217.1:0-24766 GCA_034694305.1 Protaphorura glebata | reverse complement strand
GTGTGTGCTTGTGTGTCCGTCACAGGTCAACGACCTTGGTGCCTCATCCCCATCTTTCCTATGTTAAAGTGGCACCAGCCGGAAAAATAACAAATATTTCTAGCACCAGCGAGAATGTATAGTATAAACCCACCTTCTTAGAAGCTAACTTCGTTGTCAAGACATTTAGGAAATGACTATGTATTCCCAAGTTCAATTTTCACATTCCAAAGCTTTATAAAAAAACAATCCGTCGCCCAAACCTACGCTATGCAATGTTAAATTATTTATTATTTTTTTTATTATTTTAAATTATTATTTGCATACTCTGTATGTTTGAATGCAGGGGTTAGCACTTTAACAGAAAAACAAACAAACAAACAAACAAATATGTGTAAGTCGTGGACACCTTTGCTTATTCACGACGATAATTTTAAAACCTCAATCCGCCTGAACATGTCTCACACCAGTTAAGGGAATAAATATAATTCCAGATATTAATTTAGACATTAAAAGGTGTATTTTTCTGGCATATATTGATAGGGAGAATTATCGAGAGAATAAATTCATTATCCCTGCAAGAAGAACTATTCATACTTGCTTCTCTTTATAACTCTGGCGTTTTAATGAAGCTGAACGGACGGGTGTGAGTAGCGTAGTCATTATTTGTTAAATCTATTAAAATGTAATCAGTTCTTATGGGAAGTTTCTCCAGCGTGCAATAAACAAGTAAAAAGATATTCATATTTTGTTTAATACGATTTGAACAAAGTGTTATCATCCTCAGATTTAAAGTCATTAAAAAGCTGTCAATTCCTTAGCTCAAAAGGCCTCTAGTTTATCTAAGATCGTTTAATAATATTATAATTACACAATGGACTAATGAAAAGATAACTGAAACCTTGTCACGTCTAGTCAATTCAATTGAAGTGTCCATCAGTGCATAGTAAATCAATTTTAATAATTTACAGGTCAAATTTGGATTTCATAATTTCTTGCGTTTTGACCAAAGTCCAAAATATTTGCTGAGGTGCCACAGGAGAATGCAAAAACCTGATTGGTTTATTTATTAGAACAGACTTTTGCAGTTAATATTTAAAAACACCATTCGGTTAATTAAACAAATATACGCACGCTGGTATGCTTATAACTTGTCTTGTAATCCACGCCCAAACAGGCCGAATCGAGATTCCATTAAATCCAACATTCCATAAAATCACCTCTGTTTTTAGTCGATTTAAATCTGTGGTTAGAAATAATTTCCGCCGAATCACCACTCAAGTGAGAGAATGGAACTAACTTTCCTTCCATGTAGTATACAAATCGCGACAATTTCAAAAACAGAGAGGACGGATTAGCTCAGATTCCAAATAATAAATGAAACGCATGTGTCTAACTTTAGCTCCTTAATCCTATTATAGGACTCCAAAGTCGAGTCAAGTTCCGCTGTCTGGTAATGAAATTACGTCGGTTGATTGATTCATGATTGAGATGAGTTGGTTTGTTGGAGTGCAGAAGCGGCGTAAAGGGTTTTATCCCATAAATTCATAGCAAACTGGAAAACATGGAAGCAACTAAGATTCACATAGGGTCGGGCCTTTCGGGCCGGAAGTTTTCAGTCACAGTTCTTATCATAATTAGATTTAGCTTGAGTCGAGGAAACTATTTTTCATACAAAACTCAGGTCCCGTTTTAAAGCATTTGAGGTTGGTGATTTCAGCAGAGATTTGAAAGTTTTGTCGATGGAAAAACTATTTTTAACCCACATTACGAGTTAAACACTGGGAACGCGTAACCGATAGGGCTAGTCATTCGTGTCGATTTGATTTGAATTCTCAGTTCAATTCTCAGTAGGCAATTAAATTCTAGGTTCAATTTTGTAAAATAGTCAATCCAATAATAATGTATAAGTCAGACGATTGTGACAGTCCGTAATATTAAAATGATGGAATTGAGACGGAGCGGAGCGACTAATTCTCCAAATTAATGAATTGGATCGGATGACTAAAATATCCGATCCGATTTGAACGTTCCACATTTAATGCGTTCTTCGAATAGGTAGCGATTTGAACGTTGAAGTGGAAAGATGTGAACGAGTCTCTGACTATGGCTGGTGCATCCCATTTAATTCAATTCCATCTCACGAGTGAACGAATCTCGTTGTCGGTGAAAGCTGGATGGTTATAGTGAAAAGCCTCGGAGCGAACTTTCACTCCAATCCCAATATATTTCATTCCACGCACTTGAGCTCCGTATTCGAATTCACATTCCAATTCTCGATTCACGATTCCATCCGCGATGATTCCGAATGTTGAAAAAGACGTCAACCGGAGAGAACCATTCATAACAATTACTGCGGAGGAAGTGAAAGTTGGGCCATCCAGATAACAGAGCGACCAAGTAATAGAATCTGCGCAATGTATGTTATAGTCAATATCATGCCACGTGGATTATTATTTTTTATATCAATTCGTCACAAAGTTCTCACGATCGTAACAATTTGGAAACTGTAATTTTCTTTAGAAGTGAATGCCCTAAAAATTAAAACTCCGTGTCGTCAGAGTGAGATAATAGTAAAAATTAGTTCAAATTCTCATGGTTTGCAAAAGAATTCATTCTGACTGCAACATAAGACTCATTTGAGTGCATACATGGGCCAGGGTGATCCTGGAATGCATGATCAGAGGATTTGAATTTTAAACAAAAGAGCTTTTACATGAATTTTACATTGGATGTTAGGTGAGGTGTGGGAAGACTTTAAATTACTTAGGGTCTGATTAATATGCGAAAACGAGGTAGGGTTTTATGTCGGATTATTTAAATTTACGCCAGCAATTATGAAAATCCGAGAGTGGGATCGAGTAAGCCAGGCCTGAGAGACCTCGCTAGGTTATACGTCAAATAAGGCTACTGGCACGCTTTGACTACAAAATTATTTCGCCTACATACGCACTTTCCTGCCTGAATATCCCGGTTCTTCTGACCCTACTTTGCAAGAACACAAAAACTAGTTGTTCATATTTCGAATCCTTTGACATTAAAAAAATTGAACCTCTATATTTTTAAATTGCAGATTATGTTCGACTCCATTAACATCGGCCAGTTCAGCTCGTCCGTGATGGATGGTTGTCCCGAGGGTTCACTTCAGGTAATTTTGTTTATCATCAAAATTCCTGTTTTTACGAAGGAGAAAGGCCACAACCCTGCTATACAGGTTCAACATTGGCCTCATTTTGATAAATGCATTACTGCACTATCAACATACTACACCCGATGTTTCTTCAAACATCATTGATCGAACTGCGGTACCCGACTTTCCTACCCCATTACGCACATTACTGCTTTATGAAAGCGAAAGTGAAAACCCTGTATAAGCGTAGATAATGTGCAATACAAATAACATGGTTTTAACCAGGCGAGGTTTTCAAGAAAAATTATATCGGATTTTATAACGTAAAAGGAGTGCCGGTGATAAAGTTGGGTTAAGTTAAGGTAGTTTAGCCTTAGTTTTTAGATTGCCAATTTCCTGCACAGCATTTTACTAGGATTTCTATGTGAAACCTGACGATGGGCGAGATCTGTAAGGTTTTTCGGTATCCATGGAATCACCGTTGGGAGTTTAGCTTTGACCGGGCCAAGATTTAGTGCTGTATCCTCCAACGTGGAGGAAATGTGTCCCAAGGGGAAAAAATCAAGTCAGCTTTGCAAGTAAAGCATACGGGGTAGAAATTGAGGCGTCTAGCACAGAACTATCTTGAACTAACTCAATGGCTTTGTATGGGACCCTTTAGAAACACGTTATTTCTTTTGGACGACGTAAAATGGAAAAGCAATTTCTCAGACCCCACCAGTCTGTTTATCAAATATTTCTTTCGCTTTGAAAGACGGCAAACACGGAAATGAACAAATTGGTTGAGATTTTCTTAAAGTTTTTTCCTTGATATATTTTTAAAACGACAAACAGCTTTCTACACAAAGAGCTAGGACTGTGACTTTAATATTTAGTTTCTTCTGGAGATTCGTTCCAATTTCTAAATATCTGGGTCCGATACAAAACGTTAGACCAATTGATCTGACCGCCAACGACGGAATACGATCAGATCAGATTGTTGATTCAGATTATCTGATGTAAAATGTATGACATATTTATTAGCGAATTACAACCGTGCCGTTATTTGGCAATATCCATTTGAATTAATGGAGAGCATTTTACACTGACTGATAATTCAACGTAATGTCGAGATTGTTTGAGCTGTGAAGGCGATGACCCTAATCTAATTAATAAA
This sequence comes from Protaphorura glebata, assembly GCA_034694305.1. NCBI lineage: Eukaryota > Metazoa > Arthropoda > Collembola > Poduromorpha > Onychiuridae > Protaphorura > Protaphorura glebata. Next base: position 20,501 of record JAQFYE010001217.1, on the reverse strand, counting down.
TAGTAAATATATCGATACCATTCAAAATAGTTAATCACAACCAAAATGACCGAAAGTTCAAATTCACGTAGGAAGATTAGAAGGACAACTTAAAAGATTAACGCGGCATCCTGGGGGTATGTTATTCTAAAATTCAATGGTTATGACGGCACCCGCATTGAACTTCAAAATTCTGGCAAGCACAGATATATGCCCACCATGTATTCCACTCCACCGTGGCATGTTAACTGTTATTAATCTACCATTGAAATGAAATTAACTATCGTTATTCGATATTAAAAACAAATCATTCGAACTGGTTTACACTTAATTGACTGCGAAAGGAAGGAGATCATTTCGACTCGTACTGTATCACCGATCTCAGTATACTTTCTATCAGATATGCTTAGAAACAATTGAAATCTAAACATTCCCACCAGCTAGAGACACAAGAGACGCTACAACATATTCTTACGCCCGTGTGTGTCGACAAAACTAAAGTTTCGTCAACCAGGAAATCAGATTATGCAAATGAGTAGACTAAGGTGACCTCCTTGTCAACTCTAACGCATGAAATTCTCCAATCTCTTTTACGTACTTAACTGCAAGAAGCTAGGCTCCAAATCTAGTGAGCTTGAGTGCATTTCTCAAGGCAAAGTAAATTGTCAGGAGTTTTGTTCAGAGGTAAGATACTATGCGCTGGATAAAAAAACTCTTACCATTTTTAATGTGATTGATGTGAATTCTTTGAATTTCAAAGGTCGTCCCACATTCAATTAGTCGAAATCATTTCCGAGTTGTGAAAGGGCTGGAAAATTGTATTTTCGAAAAATATCTAAAGTTGTTACAAGTTATCTCAAAGTGCATCTCCCAAAACGAGGTGCATAGAGTTTAATACAACATTAATAATGTGAGGACTCGTGTAAGTTGACTTTTTTTTTGACATTACAGTTAAAAGCATTGACCGCATTTGCAATATAAGGTACATTTTCCGCGAAGGCGTGCGTCATGTCATTCGTGGCTTCCTTCTCGAGGAATTTTAATCATATCAACGTTTGAAGTCCCGAATTCGTCATCTCGTCTGTCATTACGGAAATAATTTAATTATTGCATGGGAGTAAACATGATGTCGAAGTGAAATGCGAAAACGTGCATGTTTACGGTTATCTTGTACGGCACGAGAAAATTTGTCATTATTCAGCTGCCTTGCAAAAGTCAGACTGGAATGAACTACTTTCACCGACTTTCACCGTATGACTGGAATGGTCTATAAAACTAAATAGACCTATCCTACGTGTGCTGACAGGAATCATACTTTAAAATGACGAGTCGACAAAAAGTTTTTATCTCAGTGTGCCCAGGCGTCCTATTTCATCACCTCGGCTCTCCTCTATGAAGCTAATACACTTTTGACGTTTTTCGAAACAGCAGAATGTCAAGTGTCAAGGCCCATGCTAATGCAGTTGTAAGTAGGACGCAGCATACCTCAACCCATCGTTGGTGGTTAGGATTAAATTCACCATTCCTGAATTAATTAGAATGTGTGGGCTCATCCACCGTACCTAATATATGATGAAGTTTTTGGGAAGCGAAAGGTTTGTAATTGCGTGCAAAAGGAATGTCCGCGGGCTTCTAGAAAAAAAGTGAAATTGTAAATAATTTTTAGCTGCGATCAGATGAGCTATTAATTGTGTCATTTCTGCCGGCGATAGTGTGTGTAAAATTGTAGTTGTAGCCTAAATTAAGTCTCTCCCATATCTTTCCATGGTGAATTTAATTTAAATCTTAACATTTATGTCAAAAATTAATTCTGTACTTTAATGGTTGAAAATTTTAATAAACTACAAATTATTTAATTTTACAGGTGGCTGAGATTAGTCGACCTATGACTGGTGGCCATTGGTGCGGAACTGGTTCCGGGTATTCTGTATACTACAGTGAGATGAGTGCAATTGCTCTAACGTTAAGTATCGGAGGTGGACCGGGTAGAATCGACAGTGGAAGTCACATTAGAAATGAGTCCTATTCTGCCAATGGAGGTCAATTCACTTCAGGTGAACTTCAAACTATGCACAAAACTACAACTGTGAAGGGAGACAAGACAGTGATGGCGACTGCACAACAACCATTAGAATTTGAGTTCAAAATTCGCTACAAATTCATACCACGCTCACTTGCTGTTGTCAGGTTGGTTTAGAATTTTGAAATCTGAATTTCATTCTATGGACTTCAACCGTAATGATGAGCCTGATAATGATACGTCAGTTTCAGGAATTTAACTCCTGCCGTGGTTTAACGCGTACATTAACTTTAGGGTAAACATTTAATGATTCCGCTTAAAAAGGAAACATTTTTTTTATGACGAACTTGGGCTCAGGATACCAGGAGACCAAGTACTTAATTGACATAGCCAAAGGCCGAATCAAATTAAGGTTAAATTAAATTAATTCGCCCGGATAGCTCAACTGCTAGAGCACAAGTAAACAATACTGAAAATTGAAATAAGGAAACATTAAAAGGCATCTATTAAATATTTCGGGTGGTTGAGTCAATAAAATTTATGTTAGATTGGAATGCAAATGAACCACAAATTTTCTGTATTCCCCATTTTTCCCAACAATTTTAAACAAACTAGGAAAGAATATTGCGATTTCCACGGAAAGTACGTATATCTCACTATTTGGGATAATCTCACGCAGTGGGGTAGCTTAGCGATTATAAACCGCACGGTACAGTTGAGAAGGACTGTAAAAGACACAAATGTAATTTTGTTGAATTTATATTTTAGATACGGTCTGTCTGGAAATCCGATTGAGAGAGGAGAATTGGTGCCAGGAACATATTGCTCCCGAGTATTTGATTCTTGTCACAGGAATCGGTGTAAACTCCAAACACCCAATTACCCGGGTCTGTACCCAAGGAATGTGTCGTGTTATTTTACGATTCGACAAAGGGAAACTCCACCGTGTAAAAAAGTCCTTATCCGGATTGTCCAACTCAAACCACACAAAGTTCAATTACGTTCCATTCCGGGGCGTCAGGCTGGAATCCCAGGAACTACTCTCATGGACTCCAATCTTCAAGATTCTTTTCTAACATGGGAGGAGTGTAATGGGAATCGGGACAGTTTATTAATCTACGATGGAACCAGTACGGATGACCCTGTTCTTCTCAAACTTTGTGGAGGAGCATACATTCCACCTATAACTTCTTCCAGTAATTCTATTATACAATAGTTATCTAAATAGTTCGAAGATTATCACAATTTCGAATTTTGTAATTCCTGGTTTCAGAATAACTCAAAACCGGCATTATAATTTTTGTACTAATTAAGTCGGATAAATTTTTCGTAATTGAGCCGGTTTCCTGTTATTTTGAACTCCGATTGAGTTACAAGTTTCAATGCACAAACATTCTATTTGGCTGTCACGTGGTTTGCGATAGTTTATTTGTCGCAGCTGCTTAGTATTTAATCATTTAGAGAAAACTTACGTCGATTTGAGTAACAGGATATGTCAGTTCTGTATCAACTCTGCTGAAAGGTTATTGAGTTTCATATTTTGAAAGTCTTAATTGGTCCACCCTGTATTGGAATCTTTAAATATTTCAGTACGAGCATTTCAATTTTTAAGGAAGACTGAATTCAGTCGTTTATGCACGTTCGTCATACTCATAATTTTGCCCGGCCAAGTAAGCATCCCAGGAAGGTATCAATGACATACGCATTGTACGAAATGTAAATATTTTGAGGCACAACGAAACCTTGTTTTAACGCACAACTAATATAATGTACTCTTTTTATAACGAACTAAATTCAACTGCTCTGCCGGCAAGCAAAAGTTCAATCTTCATAATTTTAAAATATCGGTTGCGACGTAACTCTGGACATAATACTCGTTTTCGTGTCGGGTGGTGGTACTTTGTAATGAGAATTTACTGCATTATTACAAACTCAATAAATCCGAACTATCAGAATCTGTAACCAACCATAGCTGACGCTAGCTTATTTTAAACTTGAGGTGCGACGTCATATATAAACTTTGTTAATAAATATATTCGACGAATGAGTATCTCAGGTGGTTCACTTTTAGGTGCTCTAAATTTTAGTACCCAATAATCTACCAAATTTTACAAGTTGGGGGAAGTCTTAATTTTTGCCGTCATAAAGTTGGTTTTGAAGCTTGTTGCTAAAAAATTAAGGACAGTTTAAGCTTGACCTCGCACGACCTTTACACTTTTTCTACGAAACCAGAGTTATTTTTAAATAAAACGGTCTATTTACAAACTGGACAGACACGCTTATTATGGAATAGGTGGTGAATGAACTGTATACAATTTTTGGTTGCCAAATGCCAACTTGGGTCATCCTCAAGGGCCCGCCATCTAAATCTATTTCCCATATAGATAATGTAGAATATATTCCCACAACGTCATTTTCCATTTCCCCGAAGGTCACTTAATACAGTAATTTGGAGCCTTAAGTCTAGCTTGGACGAATAGACAACTCTGTATTAAATGTATCGCTTCCGGGACATCCCTTTATGGGAAATATCGCCATCGGAGATATTCTTGAACTTATGGGAAATAGCCTTATGCTATATGATTTTATGGGAGGAAACCCCAGACTTAGGGTCTTGAATTATTGAGGAACACGATAAATTTTACGAAAATGTGTGAGTCGAACCTGTTTAGTCTGACGAGTTACTGTAGTACCCCAGTAAACGATCATGACCCAATTAAATTAACCACAATATCATCTCTTAGCTAAACAAAAACAATCGTCGTGTGCATTGGTGAACTATTTTTGTCTAACAAAATCCTATGTACAATTCCCAAATATAACTTTACCTTACGTACAATTAAAATTAACCCGAACAATTTATTTCTGTCACTCAAACAGGATCTGAGATTTTGATCGCTTTCCACTCTACTCCATTTGGGAATCCTTTGGAACCAAAACCACCGGCACCCTTCCCAATTCCACTCCGAGGATTTGAATTGGACGTTGAGATCGTCGTTGTGGACTCCCTTAGCGCAGATTACTCCAATCATCTCAATTGTACATTTTATGTAAGTTTATCAAAAATTATTTCATATTAATTATTGTCAGACATCTGCAGGTTGATTTCTGTTTTGTGTAGAAAATGTTAGCTTTCCATTTTGGAAAGCAATGCAATCACTACATCATTTATTTCCTAGAGGTTTTACCTCATCCTTGAGAAGTGTCAAGGGTTGCCTGTACCAATCCACACTGAACTGATAGAAAATTCCCCTTAACACGTTTCGGTTTTTCAGATCGATTTGGAATAGCTTTGGTGTATTTGTCGACCCTTTCAGCTTATTTTTTGACTATATGTTTGAGATTCGATGCAAATGTGAGTGGAATCTTGTAATACCTGGAGTGGAATAGCCGAGGGTGTAAAGAAAAATCAGAACTGTTGTGTTATACGACCGCGTGCACTGTATGAAATGAAATCACAAAACCAAAGTGATGTACTTTCACTACTTTCACTGAGCCAAAATTGATTTTTCTCAACAAAGTACATACATTCGTGGTACCTAACGGCGGTAAACGTAACTTACGATAATATTCCTTCATACGTTAGTAGAAGTTGAAAGTTTTCTTGACTTTGAGATTGAGCTTTGGCTTCTTGCAAGTCGGCACTTTTAAGGCCTTGAGCCTTGTCTCGTATTATTCTTTCCAAGTTTCCAAAAAACCTCATTTTGTAAAAAGGAAAGCCACAGCAAGGAAAATAAAAGAAATAAAAGTGAAAGTTGAGAACTTTATCTCTCCTTAACGATTTCACCTGTTTTTTCCCATTGAATTCCTGTGAATTCGTATGCAGTCAACGTATGGAAAAGGTTTATCGTATTACATTTCAAACATATTGCTACGTGCATATTCTAACAGCTACGGCTTCCTCCAATCCAATTTTTCACCTGGTTTCATTCTGAAAAATCTGTTTCAATGTAATACGATGGCTTTTCGAGCGCTATAAAGGAGATTAACTATTCTCGGTTCTATTTTAACCTGTGTGTATTAATGACCTCCCTCAAATTCAGAGGTTTAATATAATTCTATGTACTTATCCTGTTCTATAGTCGTAACTTTTTGTAAAAATTCAATAGTTCACAAGTAAGAAAAATCACGATGGGATTTCAACTCCGGGAGTGTTCCTTCAAGCTCAAGAATTTGGTGGTAATTGGATTCCTGGAAAATCTGGGCAAGTTTCTAGCCCTCGTCATACGATCCCTCCCAAAACAACTTGTCGCTACGAGTTTCATGGGTCGAAACATGAGAATATTTGGATTTATTTCATGGCTTATCGTCGCATTGTGATTAAGGTGAGTGATCTACTTAACTTTTCAGGGAAATCATTTTGCATGCAAAAACTGCATCCATTTAGTAATAGCCAACCTAAAAGATTACATCAAGTGTAAGCAGTATAATTTATGACCGATATGTCGGCAGATAAAATTTTAATTTATTTTCTGCCAGACTGTAACAATCCCACCATATTTTACTGAAATCTCTACAAAGAACATAATGAGGACTCTAGAAATATTCTTTTTCAGCCTAGATAGCCAATATAGTCCAGTCTATGAATCTTCCAGTGATTAATCCTGAACATTTTACTGTGACTCGAGTATCTGAAAAGTGATTTCCATTTTAAACAATTTTAAATTGTGAGCCTTCTCATTAAGAATAAGAAATAAATGGACTATTTATTGTCAAATACTTCACAGAGAAAATACATGTCTATTATTCCAAAATCCGTTCTGCCAATGGATCTACTCGAAAAAAGATTTACGATTCCTTGTCTTGCGTACGTGATGTTACTGAAATTGAAACCATGGAGAGTGTATTGGCCCAAGTTACAAAAGAGATTTCCGAATGTCTGTCTATTAAAGAAGAGTTAGAATTTAATAGAGAAAGTAGTAGAATCGTTTTCGGTTTGAGAATGACACCCACTACCTACGAGGAATCCATGAATCCACAGATAATAGTGCAAATCTACAGAACTTTCTTGGACATGAGCCAACCAACGAACCGGTTTCTTCTTACATTCATTTGATTAAGTGCGGAAGGATATGACCTAATTTTACAAACGTGAATTAGGCCAAGCGCAGGCCTGTACATTACGATAGTAGCGGAATCTTAAAGGAAATCCTGAACTATAGTGCGGAAACTCCTGGGCTACAATCCTGTAGTGAAATACAACAATGAGGTTTAGCAAATCTTAGTTGAATTGCTCCTGTGGTTAGATTTCAGGTTCGAATGGAATGGATTCCGTTCCGGCCTTCAAGTTCAGTCTATTTGTATGAAAATATGAATTATGTACCAAATTAGTTGGAACTTTAATTTATGAGATTCAAGCTGAAACAATACCGAGCCTCGCTATTATCCGGCATTCCGGCATTTCTCATCTCATTTATTTGTTTGCTTTTAATCATCGTACCCACAAACACGCACGCCTAAACAGTCAATGACAATTTTCATCTGACATTTGAAATTACTTTGTAAACAATCTTGCATTGAATTTCAGTGATAAGGCACCATGTTGGATATCATATTATTTTTTTGTTGCCTACCTGTTAGAGAAAATGTTGACTATCAAGGGCTCTGACACCACAAAGGACACAAGGAATATTCTATTTCCTATATATTCTTATTTTATTTTTAATTTTGTAATGAACGCTTGGTTATTGGTTAGCGATTCCTTCCGGAGAAAAAAAACAGTAATTGCAAATTTTGCATGCATACAAGCTACGAGAAAACTTTGAGAATATTTTGAATTTGAAATCTCTTTTTTTTCATTTTTTTTCAAAAGGTGCACGAAATTCGAATCCTGGAAGAAATATAATTTCTAAATTTATTAGACGATAGTTGTTAGAGTCCGGATTTTCTTTACCACCTTGAAACTTATTGCCAACTGAAGAGAAACCAAGCAATATTTTCTGTCAAAGAAAACTAACTCTGGTCCCAAGTCTCGGGGAATAACAGTGGGAAATCGACTCGGGTATAGCTAGATTCCTTATTCGGACCAAAAGCTGATTTCCTGGAATGTTAGGAAGACGACACTTTTTTTTGGAAAACATTGTGGCAAAATAAAACTTTCAATTAATCTTTATAACCCTCCGTCCTATCATATAGGAAGTAATAGATAGGTGCTTTCGAATTTTACATGATGCCAGTTCTATAGTTCTATTCCATTGGGAAAATTTAGAAAATTTACTGAATCTATCATATTAGATATATAGTTCCCATGTGGTTTACCATTCTTGAAGGTAAAATTCGACAAACGGTAGACGGTATTCTTTTACTGCGGTTAGACCATAATTTACTCCTTAGCGAATATAAAGAATCGTTATTCACATTTGTGCAATTCATATATTCTGAGATGTGAGGCTGTTAATACTGTGCATTGAGTTCTGGTCTCGTGATACCATTTCATTCAAGTAGAGAGGAAGGCTATAGTAAAAATTATTATTCAGTGTGTTTGGAATGTATGACAATGAATGAGTCCATCAACTAAACACTTTAACCACCATTTCCACCCTTCAAAGGTCACTAAAATGTCTTACGTTTTTATCAGGTATTAAATCAAGTGAACTAACCTTAACATTGACAACGCACTTTTTTATGAACCTTAATGTTGACCCCCCATTTCCGGTACCCGGTGCTCAGCGTTCGTTCTCCACTATAATCTCAGAAATCCCGTCTAACTATGCATAGAATGGAGTACGTTACGTCAGTTCTTAATGTTGCCATTCATGTCATTCCTTTTGTAAAAGTTTAGACAGCTCAGATAGAGTAGTTCCAAACTCTCATCTTTTGTAAGCGTAAATCGTGAGAGCTCATTTCCGGAAGGAACTCCCAGGGTCGAGACTTTCATCTTTATGTGGGTATTATGAATTTATGGAAGATATACGTGTACCGGAGTTGTATGTAAATTCTGATCTGAATGAGTCTCATGGGGCGAGACGTGTCTTAATGTTTCTATTTCCTTGTCTTTAGTCTTGTCTATTATGCTCAAAAGTTTCTGTGTCATCGCAGCAATCAAAACAAGCAAATGACTAGTTTTCAATCTGCATCTGCATTTTCTTGATGACATTTTTAAGGATTTTGATTCAACATTAAGCAACCGAGCTGAAACTATCACTTACGACGTACAAATAGAGATTTGCTTTCCGCTAGGTCTTGGACAACCTGTTCTAACCAAGATTCCAGCTTAAAACATTCTTTCTACAGTATCAAGCCGTATCCACGCCAGAGATCCAACCCTAAACATAAGGCGGCCGAAGGCGCAATATTTGGGTGTCAACTAAATTCTAGTTACTATTAGTTTCATTCAGATAAGTCTGGTTAACGGCGTTGGAGCTAAGTTCACTTCAATACCCCAAAAATAACGGAATAACTATTTTTGCGTAACCAAAATTGAGCAACCATTTTGTGAATAATCTGAAGTTTTAGCACTTGAAATAATCAAATTTAAAATGTAATTAAATCATCATTGGCTGGAAATGTCTTTATCCATTGGGGACTTCCAAATATTCCCTGGTAATACAACCTGTTGGGCACATCGGCTCAAAACTTCGTTACTAGAATGGTATCTGTAGAATGGTAAAATTTCCTGTGGCACTTCTACGATGCGATGTGTGCTCGGCGAAATTTAATATTTGAAAGTGGTCACATTGGATGGATGCTAACTGGGCTAGCACACTCAACGAGTTGTTTTTATTACCCATTTAATGTTAAGTGTAAGTGTGGCAATCTCCGACGGAAGACTAATTAAAACAGTGACACGACAAATTCGTATCAAGAGAAGCAATAAAACATTTTCATTCACTCAATTCATTTGTCTATAATTGTGTTTGCACAGGACTCGAAAGAAATTGAGGGGAATTGTACGACAAGACTAAGAATTTTGGATGGTCTGGATGCCCGGAATGAAGTCCTTCTGGGGACATACTGTGATAATGAGCTCCCTCGACTTTGTGACCACAAAGCACTTCAAAATGAAAGTCGATTGGTTCGTGCTTGCACTGCAAATGAGTCCTACATTTCAGCCGGCTCTCGTCTCATTGTTGAACAACAATTTCTTGAGGTAACAAAAACGACGTAAACGTATGTAGTAGAAAATTGAATATTGAATTTCTTACGTGAAAACCGTCATTTTTGTCACGGTGAAAAGGAATGAAAAGATAGAAAACTTTTTTGTTATCGCTTGTAGACTGAATGAAAGCAGAAATTGTATGTCACGTTTCCTCGGAATATATTACTTGTACAGGGTGGGTCATACTTTTATTCGTAGAGTCCAACCTCGGGACAACAGATAAAACTGGGATATACATTTTGTAGAGAATTATATTTGTGATTTACTAAGCAATTAGTATAGAATGTTGGAAATTTAAATGGAACTGGAGATCTGTCGAATTATCCGGAAAACCTCTGAACTCTACTGTGAGGAGAGGTTTATGGACCACCCCGTAGACTGTGGGACTTGTAAAATCATCTGTTGGCTTTCCTTGGAATAAATTTCATAGCGAATGTGCCCTCTGAATACTTTCACTTTGCAATACTTTTACTTCCCTAGAGACCTTCGTTTAAGGGTTTGGGAAACACTGTTTCATTTGTGAACGCCGAGGCGCCAGTGGTTTTATAACTCATTTTTCGCAAATGTCCGAAAATATAGCTGTCTACTACGGACTGTGCTATGTACATTGCATTTTATACATGCGGTTGTATACAGAAATATATAGTTACAGCGAATATAGTATCCGCTGGACTTTGTCCCAAAGGAGCAATTAAATGAACTCTACGCTCCGTTTTGGGCGAATACGGTCCTGTCTCTTGTAGACCATTCCATATGCATTTTTAGACCCAACATACATGATCTTTCTCTTGGCCTAGACCCTATATGTACGTATGTAGGCTTACAATTTCTTCTTGCCATTGCATTGTTCACCACATTTTCTCACTGTGCTCATGGTTGATGGAATTATTTTGAAAATATATCGATATATAATATATAGTGGTTTTTAACTACAGTTTTCTGTTTGTAATTATGATTTATTGAAAGTCTTGATCGAATCCCAACAAGTGGACTATTAAATTACGCTCTTATTTTCTCTAGTACGACTGCTTTCTGTTGTACTAGAAGACGATCTTAATATGATTTTAGGGAAATACGGCAAAATTATTTTGCTTTTTGCATAGTGGTTTCGAAAATTTGATCTTTTAAAATTATGGGTTAGGAGGAAGGTGTGAACTAGGACACCGTGCTAACAATGTTAATACCAGATTCTTGTCCTATTTCGTTCTTAAGTTGATATGTTTATATCCGATAAATCAACAAGCGAGAAACGTCGACAGTTCTACATTGGCAATAAACAAAAAAAAATAGCTAAAATTCCTCTATGTCGATAGCACTTCAAATTTTTCCGTATTGATATGTTTATTTATGTCCATTCAGTGAAAAAGTTTGTTTGTCTACTCCTGTCTCCAAATTTTTTGAAGACATGGGTCTCAAGGTCGTGTGTCTAGTTAGTTAGTTAATCGCTTTTACGCTAGGACCAGGAATTTCAGTTTGCGCTGTTGTCTGTATTCGTACCATCTAGCGACTGTTTAAGAGATACAAGAACGAAGAGCAATAAATGAAGTTATCTTTTTCAAAATTTTACAGGGAACAGCACTTAGACCTCTGAACTACAAATTCAATTATGAATTTGTGTCTCGTCATGGTGGAACAGACGGCTCTTGTCATCGACACTACCATTCGAGTAAAATGAAACCAAAAGGAGTCCTTCACACTTCTGACAATGTCTTTGACTTTGGGCGTGGTGGTCGAGCGAATGTGTCATGTAATTATACGATTTCCCTCAACAAAGGTGAAAGTCTCCGTTTGACTGTTGCTAATTCATCCTTTGGAAATCGCGAATGTCGAACACTCGTGAACCCTGAAACTGGACGTTACATTTGTCATTATTATTTGTTAACGCCATCAGAGGCTGGGAACTCAGAAAATGCAACTTTTTCTTCCACATTTTCGGCCTCAACACCTACGACAACTGCACCAAGAGGAGAAGTCCGTTTACATGAATTTATATGGCCATCTGCATCCAACATAACTGCTCATGGACATTGTATATGTGGAAATGGGACAGGTCAAAATTTTATATTTTTGGGACGCCGAGTCCAAATCCAACTCATAGTTGAAAATATGAAAAGTGAAGACAGTTATGAGAATTTCTTTGCGAATTTTAACTATCATATTACATCTGGTGATGGGTGTAGTGGTGACAATCATCATATGAGAACAGTGTCTGGTTTTATAACATTTGAAAGTTCCTTTTCTCATGGATTACGTGAGAAAACCCCGACATGTGCCAATTATCCGTGGCTTTTAGAAGTGTCTAGAAATTATAGTTTATACCTCAGAGTCCCTGGATTTCAAATGTTTGAGAGACGTGCTCAAAATGATAGCAATTTACTTGGTGAACGACATGGGAGCATTCGAGCTGGTGGGACTTATCTAACAACCATGGGACAAAATGAACGTCCTTGTCCTACTACCAAAAATAGAATTTTTATATTTGATCGTGAGAATCGATTAATACATAAAATATGTCCGTCCTCGGACCATCAGCTTGCAAAGAAAAAAGCAGCTCAAACTGTGGAAATTTATTCCGAAGATTTTCATCAATTTAATTCTCCGCTCTATTTACCATTGGGAACTGCATTCATGGTCGAATTCATTGGAAGGGAATTGGGCACTTATAAACTTCAATGGCTAGAAGTCATGTCCGCCAAAATGAAGGCAGCAATTCAAGTAAGTTATGCAATAAACAGTATCACCTCTAACACGGAAAACTTAACTGTCTGCATGGGGCGGGGTTCGATTCCCCGGGCCCCGTATGTGTGACTCAGCCCGACTTTCCATACAGTATATCGTAAGATTTTTACCTTGTCACGTAAGGGATTCTCCAACGTTCGCTTTCATAAATCAGTAAAGTGTCCTAATGGGGTGGAAAAGTCGGGTAGCACGAGGATGCCCAATAGTGCTTAAAAAGACATTGATTGTAGTATGGCGAGAGTGCAGTTATGAATTCGTCAAAATGAGGTGAATTCTGAACCTGCATAACAGGGTTGGTGGCTTCTCCCTCATAGGAACAGACGATAAGCCATCATTTGACAAGAATGTGTGATATCTGAATTCTGTCGCCACACAAATCTGGATAGATAGCAAGTCCAGAGTGTAACCCTCGGATTCTTTTACAGATTAGGCTAAAATGTCCACTATTAGTAATTTAAGCCTCGAATAAGATTTCTTCAAAATTGTTCGTAATCAGATATAAAAATAAGGTGTTTAATTGTTTTGACGTGTATTTAATTTTTTGAACAGGCAATGGAGAAAGACGCAAGTCGGGTTGGAGAGGCTGCTCGTGTTGCAAGTAGTGGAAACGGAACAGTTCCTTTTGAAAAAATCCTATTCCCATTTGATGACCCATTGTTCAAGTCAATGTTTGAAAATGGGAAAGAAGAGTCAGAAAATCATAAAAATTCAGTTCATTTGGTTGCCTCAGATCCTACTTCAAATCGTTCACACCTTGAGTACACGGAAGCATGTGAATACTATTGTCCAGAGTTGAAAGCATGCATAAATAAAAATTTATGGTGTGATGGTGAAATTCATTGCCCAAGTACATCGGCTGATGAAGAATCATGTGACTCATTTTGGCTCACAATTAGTCAATTCATGTCACCTGCTGTTTATATCCCAGTCATAGCTGCCATTGTCTCAGCCGTGATTTGTTGTTTATTAGTTTTAAGTTGTATTGGAGTTAAACGGGTAATCATGAGAGCTACGAGGGGAAGTTTAAAAGCGGGGTCAGGGGGTCGAAGTGGTGGAAGACCAAGAAGGGAGTCTTACAGGGATCCTCAACAATACCATGACCCTGTCACTTGACATCATACTCAGTCCGTAGAATACATTAAGATTGATAGAGAGACTACAGTTTGATATTAATTAGATTTTAACACCTGGTATGTAATGTGTATGAGTTTAAAATTTTGATATCCTCGTCATTTAATATTATTGCTTAGTTTATTGGTGATTAATTACTTGTATGGTGAGAATGTAGAGCCTGACACTGCCATGTCGAAGGGGACTGTCCCCTTCGGCGCATCAAAAGGTACAGATCAAATCGGCGAATAGGTCAGATGATTACACTGTTTTGCAAGTAACCCCGACTAAGGGATGCCTGAAGTTTGAGTGTCTAAAATTTTTGATAACTGCTTCCAGCACGTCAACCTACTAAGAGTTAAAAAAACTGAATAAATATATTCAAAAATTCATGTGAGATCAAACCAAATCAATTTTTTAATTTTTAAAGAATCTTTGGCAGGCGAACTTAACTTTTTACTGTTGCACATTTCTCAATATCTGAGTGTTTTTTTTTTGTTTGAATTTGCGAATTTGGACTCAAACACTTTAACCACGTGATCAGGACATTTCAGTATTTTTTACATTTTTGAAAGTCCGAGCCCTTGAAAATGGATGTTACCTTGTACGTGGTTATTAGAAAGACGTAAACACATTTGTCCACTTGTCCTATTTGATCTTTTGCCTGCGAATTGTACAAGAAAATAAAATGATGCTGCCAAATTTTGAGAATTGTTTATACACTAAAATATATTACAATTTTGGGATGTACTATACTGCCCTAGGCCTTAGAGAAGACAGCATTGGTTGGAATGATGTACCAGCCAGAAAATGTCAACTACAAATCAATTAATCAAAATTGTGAATTCAAAATTTTTCCAAGGATAAATGAGAAAATATTATTGGAAGAGACAAAAACATTTTTAGCATTCGCTTGGGAAAACTTAAGACATTACACAACATTCATGACCATTTCTACCAATATTCTGATGATTACCATTACTGTTACTGTTACCCTGTGGTGCTAATTAACTTGTAATTAATGATCAGTGATGAAGATATGCTGACGCCATTGTTATTAATATACGTACACTCCCGCCTTGGTGACTCTTTTGTATACTATCTGTAATTAAAAATAAATTAAGTGATTTAATGTGTTAAGCGTTTGGGATTCTCCTTCTAGGATTAGGATTACAAATTGAGTGATAGAAGTGAGTTGAAGTGAAGAATTGTGCGTAGAGTGTTGTTATACTAGAATGTATGTAGAGAGCGAATTAACAGTCTGTGCAGTTTTATGAAGAAATGCATGTTATGGAAAGAAAAACACAAAATTGAATAAATATTTAAATCTGAACTTTAGAAATTGATTCATGTTTACAATTTTTTATCTTGTATTATTCTCAACATTGCACAGACAGATATAACCAACTAATCTGGACGGACACTCGTACAATTCTGCGAACAAAACTATCTAAACAAGAATGCCAATGGCAGAATGATGGATATTTGGCCAATGTTGGGTTGACCAAATCTTTCATACGGAATTTCTATGGACAAATATAGTGAGATTTGGCAATATTGCTAAATAAGTCCTTCAAACGATTTCTTCTGTTATATTGTAAAACCACAGTTTGCGTCATTGGAAGCGTTGACGATTGCATTTCACCTCCGTATACGAACGAGCAATCCGCGCTTCCTGGTTACGACAGGTGCTGTAGGCGGACATACATTGTTTGAAATAAAGAAATCAAGTTCGTTTGGTATCCATCATACTTTTAGAATGGTTGAAAATGAAATAAAACTCCATACGATGTTTTATATTTAAACTCAAAGTTTGCAAAAATGTAAAATAGGTACAGACTGTGTTCTCTTTGTATTAAAGATATCATCGACGATTCATTGTCACTGTCACTCGAATAATCTTAAATGTAACGATTAACATTTTTACTTGACAAGGGGAAATGAAATTGACTGTACGGTGAAACTGTGAGCCATATAACGCACTCTCGCTATAACGAACGAAGTATTATTAGACTGGAACGACAAGTCCTATCTCCCACGAGTTGAAAATATTGGTATTGACTTATTCTCGAAAAAGCCGTACTGATTTCTTCATCGTGTTTATCCGGTATAGAGAATTTTTAATTCAGTACGATACTTATTAGCGAAGTTATCCATCTGACAGACGATGACCTGACCAAAGAATAAGTGCTGATTGGGACACGGACGCTTACTTACAATCACAGAAAAATGACTGAAACTCTCAACGCGGATTGGATTTACAAGTTGTTGGAATCATTAGTTTTGAAAGACGATTAATAAAATATCAAGCTAAATTTCCATGGAGTAATGCGTAATTGGAATACTTTTCATAAGATATTTTTATAATTACGTCCATTTCATTGTAGTGTCTCCCAACCTAGCTGCCATAACTTTAACCTAAAAAATTGCATTTGTGATTTCTTGCTTTAATCCTGATTTTTCAATCGCTATTTAGATAGAACTCAAGGTGACAACTTAATTTGTTGAGTTTTAATAGCGACATTTCCATGTTTGCAAAAATGTTATAAGGTTTCAATTACCATGATTGAGATCAACATGCCACTATTTTTTAGATTCTATTCACATTTTGATTACTCATTTTGCTTTACTTTAACAAAACGTCAATTTTTCATTCTCTGGATCCTATGCAATAACTGAAGTCTGAACATAGCATATAAAATTAAAATGAACCTTGCCTCTCGAATTTGTCATGCACGAATGTCAATTCCAAGGTAACGTCTAATCAGTAAGGACGAATACTTCAAAATTACTTAATATGCAGTAGGTTGTATTAACCATAACGTCAAATTACTCATTGACAGTGTTCGGCTGACTGCGGCGGTGAACTTTCCGTTAGACATTTCATATTTGATTTAGTAATTAAATATTTAATTTCAATTTTAGGATAATTTTAGTTTTCATAAGTGAACATGAACGATTCAGAATATTTTGTTCATATCAATGATGTTACAGTTCTACTACCGCTTCTTGAGAGTCGACTACCACGATCTTCACACGTTAGATTATACTGTTATATAAAATTTAATTTAATATGTTTAAAGGTAGTTCGTTTGATTCAATCATCAATGTAATCCGCTCTAAGGTTTATAACATGGCCATTATGTATCCAAAATTTCGCACTGAAATGAAATTTCACGTAACCGACAGGAGCCTAAAACCCGACACCTGGATTGTTGTTACTTATGACCGCGAGGTAATTAATTAACTGTACATCAATATTTTTAATCTAAACCAGGTGCACTTGGTCTATGATACTTTGTGTCCATTTTACTATTTAGGATTACGGAAACGAAGTGAACATTTCCGCCCCAAATGAACCTGAGATCACGCCTAAAATCAAGAATGCATTTGCAAATTCATCATTAATTGATTGGACAAAGACATATAGCTTTGCAGAAATTGATCGTCCAGTTTCTGTTATGCTTTTTGAAATCAGTGCACTTTTAAAAGGAAATAAAACGTCGTTCACACCTTGTCATTTGTATTACATTCACCGCGAGGAAGCATTGAAATTAGATATTAGGCAAGATTAAGCCCAATATTTCATAAAATTTGATTATTCAAACTCAATTGCATTGGCACTTGGTTAATTTTATTTTATTTCAGACACGAGAATCCGGAGACCGAAGTAAAATCATTGAATACTTGCTTGGAAACGGGTGCTCAATTCATGTACGACACTTGCCAACACAAGTCAGAAGGTTGTTGTTCTATTTATTGAAGTGTGATAACCAATACGAATTCAACAAGTCAAATTAATTTGAAGAAATCACACCATGAGAGATTTTTTTGAATAATTAATTATACAGTTTATAATCAATTATTTGCTGACAAAACATTATAGGTATAGATTTTGTATTTTTACAGGAACTATGGAGTACATCGAAAATCTAATTAAAAAATGTCCAACCGTGGGTGTCTTCAAAAATGGGGAATTGATCAGTGGGGCCATAACAGTTGCAAATGGTCCAATGGGATTTTTGTACACACTTGAGACGCACAGGAACAATAATTATGGGAAATTGTCAATGCATTCTCTAATGCAAGAACAAGCAAGAAATGGATTTGTCCCTTGTTCGGCCGTCGAAATTACAAATATCACATCAAATCAATTTCACCAGAAAATCGGCATGAAAATTTCCCACGCTGTGGATTATATTAATAATTTTCAGTAGGATTTTTATAATTGTTTGTTGAAAGATACACTGCCACATATGTGGTTGATAATAATATTAATTCACCAAGGGGTTCCGTTAATTCCTGTATTTCAGCAGCATTGTCGTGATAACTTTTGGTTCTGTCAATCATAGTTGTTTGTGTGATATATTATGACGGTCATATTTGTAAATTTATATTGAAAACTATTTTCTGACTGCTGTTTTTAATGGCAGTCAGGATTCTTTAACCGCGTTGCGTTGAAAATATTAAATACAATCTATTTTGCCGAAATTGTCCAGGGAAAATTCGTACACATTATATGGTAATGAAGTCCTTAACCAAATGTTAAGAAATGGTTTTTGGCATGTGTTCTCCAGTTTTGTGCTCGATGTCATCGACTAACAAATAATCTGAACCAATGTCCCTTTTTATTTTTTAAGTCCCATCGGCCGAAAATAATTAATTTAATTTTTCATCTAACAAAATTTTGCAGCCATTAAAACGCATAAACTACAAAGTCATACACCTAATAATTGTATACTAAATAATTTGTTACAATATAGAAGTTGTTGGAAAGTTTAGTTTTCAATTTTTGGTGCACTGCAGATTTCGGATTTGACAAATATCCATTTCTGAATATAACACTCACTCGGCCAAATTTGTCAGGAATGTATGGAAGTTTCTGATGACTCAGATATTTTATTTCTCATTGTTGTTCGGAGTTGGCACGGTTAATAATGGCGCAAGAAAGTATGTCAGAATTCCTTTATGGACGTAATTATTCCTGTGTGTAATGTTTTCAAATTATTTGAATACTCGGTCACAATAATAGTAGAATGACGAATGTTGAGGGTGGTTCACATAGTTTTGACCACCGACAGACTTACGGGGACCAGGCGAAGTTTTTCAAGAAGAATCGAGGTATCTATTTTGTAGAGAATTTAATATGGAATCTGAAGTGAGGTCGCGCACTGAAATTTTGAAATAGATTAATAACCTATTATAATAGATTAAAACAGCTACAGATGTAATGTTTTTGTTGCCGAGATTAAAATGCGCTTCTGAGATAGACTCTACTATTTAGATTCAACTTACGATCGGAGCGGAGCGAAAGCGATTTCCTCATTTCTGAACTGTACATTGCGATACAGGAATAGATCTAAATGTTATGAGCCACCCTGTACATTTACACAAACTCAATGCCTTGAGTATTGATGAAGCTACGCATCGTTAGTACCATGTGGAATGTGGTACCCTTCGTAGAAACGGAATTCTGATTCCCAACAATCAAGTCAAGCTTCCTTGTCAAATTCATATTTCAGCTGACTCTGCAACTCTAGGCGTCGAAAAATGTGTCATATTGACACCAAATTAAGTGTTGCTTTATTATTCTGTACAATTCTGGCACTCACATCAGCTCAGTGGGGGAATTCTGATTCGTTCACCTGTAAATTATACTGCGAAAAGTAAGTCGTAAAAGTGAATTACCTAACCAGAAATGTTGATCTAAATTAAAAAAAGTATTATTTCACAGTAAATGCGTTTTTGGGCGACACCCCGTTTCCGGACAATGCATTGAACCCAACATTCATTGTGATTGCGGGTAAATTAGATCATCTTTGAATATAAATCCAAATTCGGACTTATATCTCTAATATTACTATTCGTACCTTTCTAGGTCTAACGCCGCCTTGCTGTTCGTCGTTATAGTCGTCACGGTACTGGCTGTGGGCAGAATAATTGTCAGCTGTCTTTGTTTTCCTCTTGGTGTCTCATCTGCCAGAATCGGACTACCGTCTTGTGCCTACTCTCAAGGTTTTAAATATTTTACACTGGAAAGACATTACGAGAAATTGCCGAGGGCTCAAAATACATTTCGAAAACTAATTTCAAGTTCTGGGAAAAACAGAATTACTTTAAATCGGTCTTTTGAATTCCAACCAATCCAATGTGCGTAGAATTATTTCAACCTTGGTGTCACCCGTGCGAATTGATAATCCGCGCAAATAGCAATTCGTTCGGAAATACACTTCTGAAATCCAAAGAGTAGGGCAGTTCTGGTAACGTCCTTTCACATGTTTAATGCATGGTTCGAATTCGAGCAATTCCCGAGTATTTTGTTTTATTTTACCGGAAGATGTGATTGGACAAAGCAGCCTGGCTAGAGCGATGAATATGGAAAATGAAGTACGCATTGCCACACCTTCGAATTCTTTTGGTCCAGGGAACCAAGATACGGTTCCACAAAACTCAAACACGGATCATCTGGAGACTATCTTCGACCCTCCACCATCGTATGCAGATGCCACCGGTGTTGGAAAGGAATGATTATATGTTAGTAAGAACTCATCTTAA